>JAJEKB010020795.1:734393-794695 GCA_022393335.1 Macrotrachela quadricornifera | reverse complement strand
ACCTATTTTCTTCGAGAGACACGAGAAAATTGTGATGAATTTATGTAATATTTGTTAAATTAATGTCATAAAGCATTGATTGCTGTAATTCGTTCGATTATTGAATGCGTTTTATTGTACAAATCAATTAATTAAAAGAAATCTATTATATCAATAGTCAAGACGGATTCTCAATGCTGAGGAATCTACCATCGTTCGGAAATGCATACCGACACTTTAAAAAGCTAGGTGTATTACCAAATATGTATTCAAGTGGCGGACATTTCAAGTTTTATATCAATCTATTGAATTGAAAGAATATTGTGTAGAGATCTACTAGTTTTCTTTAGGTTCAGTAGAATACTGTGAGAATTTATAGATTCTTCGCGTTTATCGAGATTCAGTAATAAATCAGATTTTTTTTCAGCATGTATGATAATCCAAAAATTCTTGTACTTTCAAGTGCATAGAAGAAACATTTTCTCAATCTGTTTTCAGTAAATGTTCGATACGATGTTCCATTCTCTCAATCTATTTCTAGAATACTCTTTGATTTTCACAAATATGTATCGAATCTTACTCCTTGGTTATTGCTTTAATTGAAAGTGTAATATTTCAAAATGTATAAGAGTTGTTTCATTAGTCATAAAATAGAATAACAAACATTAATCACTATTTTTGATGATAAATTTATGTTTTATTATTCATAACTATATCACAAAAATGTCAGTTACTACTTTCAATTTTCAATACAAATATCAATACGAAATTGACGTTGTGTTTGGATGAGTTTATAAAGCATGTATATTCATGATATTTTTCTTACGCTAAGATTTTACTTTAGATGGTCTTAATACTATCCGATGATGTGCCTAAGATGGTAGCCATAAAATCGGTAGTAACGTATGGATTATTATTCATCAAGTCCTTGACAGCATCAATGTTTGTTTGAATAATAGAAGTTAATGAATGACTAATCCAAGGATCACCCTTTAATGACTCTCGCTCATTTGAGAGCCATTAAGTCTAGTGGGACAACTATATCAAACCTCGAAACGGACTGT
The DNA here is from genome assembly GCA_022393335.1 of Macrotrachela quadricornifera. Taxonomy (NCBI): domain Eukaryota; kingdom Metazoa; phylum Rotifera; class Eurotatoria; order Philodinida; family Philodinidae; genus Macrotrachela; species Macrotrachela quadricornifera. The sequence continues at coordinate 793,652 of JAJEKB010020795.1, read as the reverse complement.
CCGATCTGACCTGGTTTGAAGAGATTTTTTTTCGTGTCGAATGTACCATATATTTTGCTGACAAGCAGCTCGTCGCCTATAGACGAGTGAAAAAGAGAGACAAACAATAGTAATTAAATAAAGTAATTTAATATAATCTATTATTGTAGTCATTATTCAACTCAACAGTTTTCTATTTAGTCTCTGAACTGCTCCGTGAATAGGAAAGCTTCTCTTGAAAGTAATGTATGGCAAATCTAACCACCTCTTTTAAAGTAAAAAGGAGATATTATAAGCAATAACTTGTCACTAACAAGCTAGATCGATTTCCGGAAGTGTCTTAATTAGTGATTGAGTAGCTTGTTCGTCGTAGTGTGATTCTGGAAAATGTAATGCTGAACGAGTCAAGCATGTCTTGGTTTTATCATTAACGAGGATTTCTTAGAAAAATATTTTATAAATTATTTTTCATGAGATTTAATTCCATTTAATTGTGAATGTGGAGAATTATTTACGAACTGATGAACTATTATCCATGTTTAAAAATAAGTCGTTTGGGCAAAACTTCTATAACTGTTGAAAGAAAAGTGGTAGAGATTAGAGGTTTTTATCATTCAAAAGGGGAACTAGGACACGTTAAACCGTATAATCAAGAGTTTTATGTCGATTACCTACAAGAAAAACTACGCGTTAACTAGTAAAAAAATTGAATATTTTCGAAAAAAATGACTGTTTTTCTGCAAATTTGTTGAAAAATTAGGTTAGGGCGACCAGTAATATTATTATAATTCTTGAGCTGTAGAAGATACAAATATGAGAGTGTTATACAATTATAGATCTTAATTCAAACTATCAATTTTGCTATTTGAAAATTGAAATTTATTATACTTTTACAGTAAAACAACGTCATCGAGTTCACATTGTATGATACACTATAGTAAATATGATCTGAAGGACACTTTCTTACATAATACTACGTACCCTTATATGCTTTACCTAACCATATATACCGCTGGACTCCATCACTTTTCCTTCAAAAGTTACGCGAATTATATATTTTCAAAAGATTCACAACTACTAGTATACATATTATCAAACAGTAGATTTTCAAAATGATAACATGTTTTTAGGTAACATGTTCTACTTTTGAATATATCTTAAATAGTCGCATAATTTTTTTTTATTGTTGATGATTTGTGATAAAATAAATAAAATAATCTAATTTGTAGGACTAATTCTGCTCTTTAAAACGGTATCTAATGTGGTCTTAATCATTATGAGTGAAAGAAAAAGCTTCCCAAGAAAAAGTTATGAACAAACAAAATCTGTATAACGAATTATATGTATTAATTTTTTAAAAACGTAGCGGTAGTCGCTAATTGTTTCATATCTGTGATAAATATACTTTTTCTAATGAATTCGCATAGGTTTCATTGAAATTCAAGATTAATACTTGGGAACCCTTTTTTGTCAGAGGCAGTTGTTAGTGCCATTTGCGATCCCCCGCTTTGTGGCATTACAAAAACCTTCACAGACTATCCAAGAAACGAGCCTACACAATGGTGGATTTCTTCAAAAACTATCGCGGTGCAGAAGAAATTTTTATAACAGTTTTTCTAAGAAGAAGTTTCAGAAATTCATAATTTTCCAGAGAGTGTTTGTGCTCATATATGTTATACTATACAACTTAACAAATCTAATCGATTAACGGCAGCAAATCTAATTGACTTGAGCTACAACTTCGGAAAGAAAAGCATTTTCTTTGAGCATCAAGGCAATGGTGGTACAGCAGAGGAAGATTTTCTACTACTATGAACATCTTTCCTAGAAAAACTAGAAACCACAATATCGACATATGACTAGTTTTGAGGATATAGATATACACATATGAAAAAAAGCCAAACAACAGCGGTATATGTATAGGAATATAAATATGTTTTTCTTCCATTCTGTCAATAAATTATATGCATGTATATATTTTTTTTGTTTAGTCGTGTACCGAACGAACAAAAATTAGTCACTCAGTGTACGACCTTCCTTTCGGTAGCACAAACAACAATACAATTATCAGTGTATGATAAATAAACTACGTAAATGAATATGAAGTCAATTTTAACATTGACATTCTTCATCAAATGACGAAATATAACAAACAACTGTTTTTTGAAACTAAAATGATAAAATCATTTCTAAAATCAATATTTATACAATACATGTTGATTCGTTACGTAGTTAAAGAAAAAAACAAGTTTTTATTTGTTGCATCTTATTTGAAGTGTACTGGCAATGAATGAAAAAAAAATATTCATGCGTGATATATATATATATATTATACAATGTCACCAATAAAATATTTCCACAACATTCTTTACATTAACCATTCATACTCCTGCACAATTATGAGAAATTTATGCCATAAGACAAGTATATATATTCATTCAAACGAAAAACAAAATCGAATTATACATATTTTATAAATTTTATCAATGTCTGACAAATTTATTCCTTGTTTTCTAACATTACCGGCAGAACTTATCTATCGTGTACTTGATAATCTTGATGATTTTACTCTTTTATGCTCTATACGAAATGTTTGTACACGTATTAATACAATTATAGACAGTTATCATCGATATCAGGTAAATTTCTCTTATATTTTAAATTCACATTTTTACAATCTCTGAAAAATGATTCGTTTCTATAAAATAATACATTTTACTTGTTTTTCTTTTGGTTGATCGTAAATTTCTCGATCGAACAAAAAAACATTCTATACATTTCCCACATCCTATGTACTTCAATAAAATTTATTAATATATTATCTTACATTTAGAATAAATAGTCTAAAGAGTGTAGTAAATTACATACAAGATAATATAGCGATAAGATGATCTTCATTTTTATATATTCATCTTTACTGTTTAATACAGACAATAACTACACTGACTCTATTAGACAATGATATCAATGATTTAAAAGCACAAAATTTAGCTAATGCATTACAATGGAATACGGTAAGATTAGATTTTTATTCATATATTTTCAAGCATTTATATCATTCAATGCAGACAGTTATCATACTTCATCTTGAAAATAATGGAATTGGTGATAAAGGAGCACAATATTTAGCTAATGCAATACAGCGAAATACGGTAAAAATAGAAAAAGTCCGTTTATACTGTATTATTGTATCTTTTTTTTGTCCTTTCATATTTAATTATTGATTCAATTATACTTACACAGACACTTGATATTATATATATATAAATTAGTTCTATATGTATATGCATTTGTATCATTTAATGTAGGCACTCACCACCCTCACTCTTGTAGCAAATGAAATCGGTGACAAAGGGGCACGACATTTAGCGAATATATTAAAACAAAATACAGTAAGATTTGTTCTCTGTTCATCTATCTGTAAGGATTTATACTATTTAACATAGACATTGATCAATCTAAATCTTTCAAACAATAAAATTGGTGATGAAGGAGTACAATATCTAGCAAATACATTAGAACAAAATACAGTAAAATTAGTTCTCTATTAATTTATGGTATATTCATCTGTTTTGTTCAACATAGACACTTATCGTGCTGAATGTGGCAAACAACAAAATCAGCAGTCAAGGAGCACAATATTTAGCGAATGCTCTAGGACATAATAAAGTAGGATTAGTTGCTTCTCATACGTATCTATATTATTTAATACAGACACTTGCTACGCTACGTATGGGATGGAATAGAATCGGTAACAAAGGAATACAATATTTAGCAAATGCATTACAACAGAATATAGTTTGATTGATTTTCTATACATCTATATCATGTATATCTATTTCTTTTGGAACAGGGACTTACAATATTGACACTTGAAGATAATGAAATTAGTGGCGAAGGAGCACAGTATATTGCTGGTGCATTACGACAGAATACAGTAAGACTGGTTCTTCATTCAACTATTCTTGTGTATTTGTATCATCCAATGTAGACACTAGCTACTCTGAATTTTTTTAATAACATTATCGGTGAAAAAGGAGCACAAGATTTAGCAAGTGCCTTACGATCTAATACAGTAAGATAATTAATCCTTCATCCATCTGCATCATAAACATTTGTACTATTTAAAATAGACGCTCACTACATTGAATCTTCAATGCAACATGATTGGTTCTTCAGGATCACATTATTTCTCTAAGAATATGGGAATTAATCCACTACTGAAAGTTTCATTTTGATACAATCGATAACAATTTCACATGTTATATATTTTTCCGTTAATTTTTGAACACTATTGCACATAATTGCTGATTGAATGAGGGCATACCGGAACTTATTTTTTTGGGATTTATTTCTTCTGTGGGATTTATTGGGATTCATTTACTAAGGATTTATTGAGACTATATCAACAGATGCCAGGATCTATTTTTTTGGAATTTATTCGGATTTTTTAATAAATCCCCATACATCTTAAAATAAATTCCACATAACTCCTATGGAGAGTGAGGACAGAAACTAAGTGAGGGTGAGGGTGAGTGTGGGAGATTGGGAGCAAGAGTGAGGGTGCGCTGAAATACTAATACAGCTATATAGTCTCAATAATCCCAATAAATCCCGCAAAAGAAACAAATCCAAAAAAAATAAGTCCTGGTGTGCCCTCCCATATGATTTTGTTAATGTGAAATAGAAAAGCTAAATAAAATTCTTATGATAAATCTTATAAATTATTTCAATTTTTAATTCATTTTTGATGCAGAATCAAAAAATAACTTTCATTATTTGTATTTTTGATGACAAAAGGTGTTTCCATCGCCAAATATAATCTGTTCTGTTACTTCCGACCAATGTTTATCGACATTCAAGCATGTGGATGCTGCAAATCTCTAAACATCAAAATAAATGAAAGGTTTTTATCGTTTCTTTCATTTATTTTCACATTGTCAAACATTCATACATTTTATTATTAAGAGAAGTATTCAACAAATGATGACAACAACTACTAAAAAACAATGTTTTATATGTGAAAAAGAAAAAATCACATATGAATGTAAAGGATGTTCAAATGAGTTTTGCATTGATGATTTATCAAAACATCGACAAATGCTTAATAAACAATTTGATGAAATTGAATATAACTGAAATTTATTTTTCCAATCACTTATTCAACAAAGTGTAAATACAAAAAAATATCCATTGATACAACTAATTGATGAATGGGAAAATGATTCAATTGATAAAATTAAACAAACAGCAGAAGAATGTAGACAATTAATAATCCAATATGCAAATAAAATGATTATTGAAATAAAAAATAAGTTAGATAATTTAACCAAACAAATAAAACAAATTCATCAAGACAATGAATTTAATGAAATTGATATAAACTCTCTCAAAGAGAAATTAAAAAATTTGAATGACGAATTTGATAAACCAACAAATATTAAAATTGAACAACAATCTACATTATTTATTAATAAAATTTTCGTCATTACACCATTTGGTAAGTGCCACTATTATATTTTGTTATGAAGATCATTAATTATTAACAGTTTGATGAAAAACATTGAAAAGAAAAATGTTGAATGCAAAGATGTTCAGAGGTTTTTTACTTCTTTCGAGTGAGCTCAGTTTATTTTAATATTAGATTGGCTTCATTTTCTTAAAGTTATTTTTTAATAATTATTCATTGAAGGATAAAATTAAATATTTTAATATAATTTCAATTAGAGCTCCACACGACTACAAATTTTCGTGTCCGCATCCTGTTCGTACCAGTACGCTTCTTACCCATATCTAACCCATGTCCATGTGTATGATCACAATACGGGGCCAACGGCTTCACTAAATGACGTAAATGAATTACAAAATAATTCAAAATATGGATAGTCTTTCATTTCATTTCTTGTTATTACGAAGGACATAATTTATTGATAAATATTTGAAATTTTATATTTTCTTTCTATTATTCTTTAAATCAATTCATTTAAAATTTTTACGTTTATTTAAATTATATATTCTCATTATAGAATTAAATCTATTATTATTGATGATACTAAGTTGGAATATTACAATAAAATAGAATAATTAAAAGTTAAATTTTAATATTATTGAGTAAAAGTATTTAAATTTATTTAAAATTAAATAATAAAGTTTTTTATAAAAAATATAAAAAAAACTTTAAATTATTATTGGTACGTTTCAACAATCGATGTTGTCTTCGTCAGACACGTGTAGATATAAATATATATGCTCTTCTTTTTGATTTTTAACATATGATAGTGAAACGGCAAGACAGTGATACTGATAGGAGAGAAATAGGCTTATTTATTTTCTTCCGTCCCACTATCATATGTTAAAAGTCAAAAAGAGAAAGAAAATATAAATTTACACCTATACATATCTGACGAAGATAACATCGATTGTCGAAACGTAACAATAATAATTTAAAGTTTTTTACGTTATTTTATTTTATTCTTTTTTGTATTTTTTACAAAAAATTTTATTACTTTATTTTTAATTGTTTTATTTTATTGTATTATTCCACTTTAATATCATCAATAATAATTGGTTTAATTCTATAATTAAAATATATAATTTAAATCAACCTAAAAACTTTAAATTAATTTAATTAAAGAATAAAAGGAAGAAAATATAAAATTTCAAATATTTGTCAATAAAAAAAAAGATAGTCTTTCGTATCACCTAAGATACAGTGTGCAAGATCTAGTAGGATCTACTAGGGTCTAATCATACAGGTAAAAGCAGGAAAGATACTTCAGCTATTCAACTATTGATACACGAAAGATTAACCCTTTACCTCCAGCTGGGTCGTTTTCGACCCATTTGTACGTTTTACATAATTTAGTACAAAACGTCTGAAAGGGAAGATTATAGAATATTTGTATAGAGAAATGAATGAGCTGTAAATGTATAAAAAAAAAAGAATTACTTCTTAATCATTTCACCACAATTCGGTTTTCCGAGGAAAATAACTTCAATACCAATTTTCGTGCGTGTCCGCACTTCATAAATGTGCTCATTGATATTTTCAGTCTGTGCAGCTATTTGTTTTTCTTTCTGTTGTTTGTATCATCGCATAGAAGGTGTTCTTTCGTGTTGAATTGATTTACTTCTTTGTGTGCCATACGAGAATCTAAAACCTAGTCCTAGAGAATGCTCAACAAGCCAAACGAAACGCAAGCTGATGGATCACAAGCTTGAAGAAATGGAATGATCTGATTGCGCTGTCCAAAGACGTTGTATTGGCCGTTACGCGAAAAACAGGGAACAACAATCAAGCGAAGCATGTCCTGCAACAACAAAGAGAAGAAAAACTTTCTGCTCTGATTGTTACAAATGTTTTTGTTTTGATTGTTTTACCGACCAACACCACGCTATGCAATAAATGATTTTAAAAATAGAGAAGGCAGAGCAAATCACACCTTAAATGTAACCTCCCGCTTAAGAATAAGCGAAAGAAAAGTATTTCTCTATTAAGTTTCTTGTTAAAATATAATGAGGTCCACCGGTAGACCCCATCACGGTGAAAGGGTTAATCATTTTTTCATCCATCTCATTTGGGTCAAAAAATCATGAATTTTCAAAAATGTGAAAAAAATACGTTTTCTGAATTTATTACTTTTTCTTATTTGCGTAGATTCACTACTCAGACATTCTGATTGTAGATATGTACTGTTACAACACTAACCTCTTTGAAAGTAAGATCAAATGGATTTGTTAATTATTCGTGAACGTGCATCATCCTTACGAGTGTAATCCGACGCCCTGATCGGCGACGGTGGTTCGAAAATTAAAATTTTTTCGGTATTACGGCGGCGGTGAGCACAAAACTTCTAGCCTTCGGCGGCGTTGACTGGAGTTGCTTTTAGTTATGTTTCAGAAAACTTTTCAATTTTGAGAAAGCTTAAAGCGAAACCAAGAAACGAAACATCAATACGAAACATTATAATCAGAGACTAGGTTGAAAGAAACCAGAAACCTAGTTCTGAAGGGGGAAAATATTTGAATATATTCATTGAGGAATGGTTTTAACCATTCTATCTTATAGGTACTTTCATGAATGTCTCGCATATGAATATTTTCTCTGCTCTTATCTAGATCTCAAAAAAGAGAAGATCGACCTTTTTTGTTTTAGCTCTTATCATGCTAATATATGTATCATGAAGCTTTTTTATTTTTTACAAAATTCGTTGACATGATCATTAAATTTTCAGAAAAGACTTGTAGAAGAACATTAAAACTTGTCGTGAGAGATAGTCCTTTATCAAAAATATTATTAGCATTGTATTCATTTTCGATCTGCGTACATCTCAGATAAAGTGTTGTCTTCAATAGATCAATAACTAACAGACTTTTTTGAAATAGATGAGTCGATAAATACACACTATATAAAGAAAAATATTCTGTAAAGGTTTATATCTTGGGTTGAGGGTGTGGGTGAGGGTGAAAGGATGAGAGTGTAGGTGAGGTTGTCAAGGATTCGCTACCTGTAGATTTCTGTCAAATGCAGTAGACAGCGTCTTTTCTCCATAGATTGCTTTTAGCTTCCCGTAGGCAGCATTCTCACTACAATAATTACTTCTAGCATTCTGTAAGCAGCATCTTATAGGCAACACCCTATAGGCAACATCCTGTTGGCAGCATCCTAGAGTAGCATACCTAATCTATCATATAGTAATAGTTGAATAGTTGAAACGAATTAACGAGTTCTACACTAGTGGAGGAGATCCCAAGAATTTCGCATTTTTTAGAAGACTCTACAGAGACTTCACAAGGAAGATTCGACCAGGAAAGTGTCGGTCGAGAAGTATTTTTGGAAATCTGTCAGAAAAATTTCATTTGACTGATGAGCAAAAAGTTCAAATATCATCAACTCGCACATTCTTCACTACTAGTTAAAACAGACACGATGAATGATGTATGGTATAATAGTACTTTTCGTTACGGCAACTGAGAATTTTCTCTATTCTTCTCTATTACATCAAACAGAGTGAAAAACAATAGTATACAAGCTTTTCTTTTCTCACTATTCGAAGAAAATGAAAGGCACATTTTGATGATGATCATGTTTTCTCTTTCTTTTAGTACCACTTCGTGCCAGTTTCATAGATATTTCTGCAAACACCAAATGGAACGAGAACGGTCAAACAGTAGGAGGACAAAAAAACAACACTCTCTGTCCCCCAAGGTTTATATGTGGATGATGAACAAACAATTTATGTTGCTGATTGTTGGAATCACCGTATTGTAGCATGGAAATCGGGTGAAACAGATGGACAAATAGTGGCAGGTGGACATGAACAAGGAAATGACACTCGTCAATTGAATTCCCCAACAGATGTAATCGTGGATAAAGAGAGAGATAGACTTATTATTTGTGATTATGGGAATAGACGAGTAGTTAGTTGGCCTCGAAAAAATGGAAGAAATGGAGAAATAATTATTTCGAATATCTCTTGTTCTTGTTTGACAATGGATGACAATGGATTTCTCTATATCTCTGATTATGACAAGCATGAAGTTAGAAGATATCGAATGGGTGAATTCGAAGGAATAGTAGTAGCAGGTGGAAACGCAAAAGGGAATCGTCTTGATCAACTCAGTTGCCCCACTTACATATTCGTCGATCAAGAGCATTCAGTATTTGTGTCTGATTATTCTAGTCACCGTGTAATGAAATGGATAGAAGATGCAAAAGAAGGTATTGTTGTTGCTGGTGGACAAGGAAAAGGAAATAGTTTGACACAATTGTATTATCCTCAAGGAGTTCTAGTCGATCAATTGGGTACTGTTTATGTAGTTGATCGTGATAATCATCGACTTGTACGTTGGCCTAAAAAAGCACAACAAGGAAATGTTATTGTTGGTGGAAGTGGTAAAGGAGCACAAGCAAATCAACTCAATGTGCCCATAGGATTGTCATTTGATCGACAAGGTAATCTCTATGTTGTTGATTGGGGAAACAAACGAATACAACGATTTAATATTGAAATAGAATACAAGTAGTCGGATGAACCAATAAATTTCCTTTATTTTTAGATATTGATTATTATTTTTTGATTGCTGTGTAATTTTAATTGAAAAGAGATAAAAGAATGAAAATAAATTGATATATATTTATATTCACGCGCGCGCGCGACCAGAGAGATCCTGGTTGTTGAAAGCACAAAGGTCAACAGTGGTAAGACAATGTACGTACCTACGTACGTACATAAAAGCTGTTAGCGCAATTCCTGACTTTGCAGCATTGAACTTCAATAGGGAAATATTTCAAAGATATTTTAACTAGACTTAGTCTAAACATGACCTCTGATTATCCTTAAAGGCGCATGTCATCATATGTGCCATGGTTGCGAACTGCATTTCTCATGCTGTACAACAGCCTCAAAAGGCCATCTATCTCGATCTGTGACGGCTTATAATATTCTATCCATCACAGTCCGTGAGCCTTTCTTAACCTGTTGGTCACGGTCTGTTACATTACCCTAGCTTGTCGGTCACGGTCAGAGGGTGGAGTGTAAATTTCTGCCTCTATACACCTCAACACTCTCTTTTAGATCGTATTCCACAAAAGATCTTTCTTTTGTCTTTGTCCAACAAGAGCAGTATCTCTCTGGATTGAATTAATGTAGAAAACATACATTAATTCAACGCTAAAAAAAGACGTTAATAGATAGGAAAATACTCATACCCTCTAGAAAAAAATCTAGCTTTGAACTGAAATAAATATATTACTCAGCCTGTTCCAGTGTAACAGTAATATATTTATTTCGAAAAAATAAATCTTTTTCTTTTATAATTGTTTATTATTGATTATCAATTAAATAACTGTTACATTTGAAACAGAAAAAGTCATTGAATTGATTATCAATAATAAGTTAAATATAAAAGAAAAGTATTTATTTAAAGAAAGCCAAATTTTATATTCTATCCATCCCTAACTAAATGTAATTTTTAAGACAATTATTTACTTCGATAAAATGAATAATATTTGAATGATGAATATCACCGTCTTATATAGGATAGTAAAACAATAATCATCCATTAACGAAGCAGTTGATTTCGTCGGTTATGTATGTCATGGTTTTCATTCATATATGTACATATATGTGAAACAATGACTAAAAGAAAAAAGTGACCTAGTCAAGCTATTAAGTCATATATGAATAATATTTGTGTTCATACGATTAATTGTTTTACAGGGATGTCTGCAGTGCATCACTTGTATATACACTAGTTTTATTTCAAATATATGAATGTTTATCAATTGAGTGATAAATGAAGATTGAATGAATCAGTTGTTTTGCATATATTTGATTTTAAGAAAATATGTAAGATAGATAAATTAATGTTCTATTTTATATTACTATCTTTGTATCATAAAATCGGGGCGACGGAGCGTCTTGAATCTAAGTAAGGCTCACAGGATCTCTCCCATCCTGTTGCCAAAATTCAATGGTCGAACTTTTATTGAAGCATCAAGCAAATATACTTTTCAACTCCACTAACAACAATTTATTTCGTTTTTTCATATTTGTATATTCAAGTTTTATATTGAAATGTACATGGAAACTCTCAGTATTTTATGTCGTTCAGAGACAGAAATCTTATATTGAACAAAGACAGATCATATTGGTTGTTTCTCTATATAAAAGAATGTAGATAATCATTGCACACTAAAATAAAATGTGCTGCAACAAGCATCTCGTATCGCATCTCCTGCGTTCTCCACTGGATATATGTCGAAGAACGCAAGAGACACGATATAAAGTGCTAGCTACAGAAATTTTTTTTATAATGAATAGATATTTTCATTGCAAGTTTTTTGTTTGATAATACGCGTATGGTGGACAATAAATAGTTGGTAAAATTTCAATAATAAGTAAATATTTATCTTTTTCAATTATCGCTGAAGAAAGATTTTCGTTCAGTATTTGTAGATAAGTTTAAATTTAAACATTTAAGACTCGTATAGATATCTTGTAAATATAACTACAATCCTTTAGATAGCATCCAATTTCACAACTGAATCAAAAATCAAAAATTGATTGATAAATTTGTATAAATTGAATAGATATCAGAGATTTACTTCTATCATAAGTGCCTGAAATCTAGAAATGTGGAAATGAAGATGTACTAAATCATATATCATAGGTTTTTCCAAGATGTTTCGTAAAATTTTTTTAATTAATCTTCTAAAAAACTATACTGAAAATTCCCTTTCTGATTAAATACGAAAAACTCCAAAAAGTCATTTTTTTTCCAGAAATTAATAGAAGAAAACCACTCAACAAACCAAGTCAAATTCTTATAACTTCTAAATGAATAAATCTAAAAGTCTAAACATTATATAGTTTTCTAGATCATCGATTAGCGATTTGAATGCACATGTAATTATTGAAAATCTATTTCAATCACCTACTGGAATACGTTTGGTTTCAAAGACGTTGATTTAAGTTCTCCAACAAACTAGGTCAAATCAACTTATAATACACAGCTCGATGCGTTTTCATCGCCTATTTCTAATTTTGAACAAATCGCAGCTCTCTATCTTGTTCCTATCAAAAATTATTCAAAAAATACCCACCCATCTTTTTATTTTGAATGCGTATTAGTACACTGGTATTCAGTTGGCTTAATACACGAACTAATTGGACTGTCCAATTAACTGTGACTCATACATACATATAACTACGTCAAATATTATATTTCAAATACAACTCATTAGAATTCATAAAACACTATCTAGTTAAGGTTTTAAAAAATAATATATGTTACATAAAAGACGAAGACGAGTGCATATAACTATTAAATATTTCTTATAGGATTCCAACACGAATGAAGTTAAAAAAAAACAAAAATTTACACAAATAAAAGAGTCTGCATGAAAATATGTAATTCGATTTTGTATGTAGTATCTATTATTTAGATCTTATATCTGCTTCTCCTTCGTTATGTGTTACATTCTCTTTTTTCTCTGATATATGCTTGCTATTATGAGATACGTGAGAATGATTTGTTTTGCGCGAAGAGAGAAATATTGAATGTGTTATCATTTGCAAGAAGGTGTCGAAGAAAAACAATCAAAAAAAAAAGGAAACATCACGAACAGTATGTAAAAGTGCTTTTATGATGAATAACACCTAACTCATCAATATGAAACAGAAAAATACACATCTTTATGTCTCTTAGCTATTGTAAACAATAAGAAAAAAAATTCATATTTATTTACGGTAGCTATTCTGACGAGAAGTTTTCTTTTCGATCAATTTTCAATTCAATAGATTCATTTTACAGAATTTATTTTTTAATATAACAGATGAACCAGAATAAATATTTCTCACTCAATCGAAATTTTCTTTTCTATCAAAAGATAGCGTTTAAAATTCTTTACAAAACTATATACCAAAAGATGCAACGTGAAAAGCTCTACAATTTATAATCGACCACTTATTTTATAACGGCAGTGTTTTGTTTTCAAGATGGACAAAATTTTTAGTGATAAAATTTCTATCTTGCAAGAATTATAATTTTTTTTGAATCAAAATGAATTTGTTCTTCGTACATTGTAGAGCTTTTTGCACTGTATCTTTTGTTCTTAAATAGGGCGAAATATTAAAAACATTGGATGCAAGCGCGTCCATTTATTATGTTAAGCCAGTTACATTTTACAGCTTTTTTGTACGCCTTTATTTTTCAAAATATATCAGAAATAGTTTTAGGATCTAGTTATATATGATTTTATAGAGAATTTCAAGCACTATCTTTTGATAAAAAAAACTTTTGATTCAGTGAGAAATAAAGGAGAAATATTTATTCTGGTCCATCCGTTATATTCTATAATTCTGACAGCCATCGGACGTAGTCTACTCGTACTAGAGATAATACAACAATAATTTTCTGCCTATCATCTTGCCTCTGAATGTATCGAATGTTTAGTCGATTTCGGATATGAAACGCAAGAGAAAAAAAAAATTTGCTATCTAATACAGATAAGCAGCTACGTAATTCGACTTATACTACGAATAGAGCTCGAAATAAACAAAAAAATATTTTTTCTCTAGATTTGTCATTTATGATAAAATCGATAAATGCTAACTTTTTCATGAGTTAGGAAAAAAAATCTTTATTATCCATAACTTTTTATTTATTATAAAATTAATACCTTGTAGTAATGTCAGTATTTAAGATCGATAAATGCTACGCAGATGCATAATTCTAGATCACACTGTGAAACAAAGTATATCTTTATTCTGTACACAAAGATAAATGTGGATCGTTTCTCTTCCCGTAGCATTAGGCATTCACATAACGTGATGTCAATATAAAAAGATAGTTATCCCGGATATACATTTGTCTGACTACTGAATAATTAAGTTTTAGCTGTATATTTGCAGTATTATTATAGTTAGCTTGAAGAATCCGAATATCATCGGATATATTCAGTATTTTTTTAATATTTCAGACTTCGTTCGACTTTTTCGGTTAGACTGGTTTTAAGGCCGATCCACCGATAACCAGTCTAACGATGAAACCGGTAAAAAGTTTCAGACCTATAATAAAGACTGGCATATTAATTAAATTAGATACCTTCAGGATAACGGCAACTAGTGTTATCAAAAAATCAGTCTTCATTACATCGCTAGAAAGAACTGTAACATGTGAGACTAGCTCAATTCGAAGCAATTGAACGAAAATATTGATTATATTCGATCATTTTGAATTTTACTTGCTAAAATGAGTCTAATATCGTGGTTTTAGCCGTGTTTTGTAGCAACAAATCTAAACAATTTCATACTTTAGATTTGAGTACAACTCAGACGAGCCCTTTCGTTTGGAATATATAAAAATGTAAGATCAAAATATTTTGTCTAGACGAACATGGGTATATTCACGGACAATTCTCTCACAAAACACTATAGGAAACTGTTGCTTCGATAGATCGAATTGAATTCAAATATATCCAATAAATGTCGAAATTGTAGAATATGTGTACGAAAAAATATTCTCTGTTGAATGTATCGTTTGAATCGAAAAAGTGAGAAGACAGCGTCTTCAGTTAAGATGAAGTAGAATGTACTAGACTCACAGAATATATAATTATAGCACTGTTCTACGATGGAGATCCTAAAACACACTTTTATTCATATCATCATTTCAGTAAGTTTCATTAGAAATGGATCTAGTTTTGATCTAGTTTAAAATACAACATCCATTTGCCCCGTTTTTTGAGAGATTTTTCTATAGAAAATTAAAATGAACTTTTTAGATTATATATCTATATATTTATCAGTTGAAATCAATTTTAAATATTTCATTTTCTAGTTTTTTTTTCTAGAATCAAAGGTAAAAAGTATTTGGAACGATGTCTGAGAAACAAAATAATCAAGTAAAATCTCAATTTTATAAAATATTCTTTACCAAAAAATACATTTTTATCTTTATCATATTTGTATTAATAATTCTAATGGCATATATAAATATAAATAAAACATATAATGGTTTTACTACAAATCTTTTAACTTTTTCTTCGAATTTAATTCTATCAAAAATTCAATCATTTACAAAGAATAGTGTTCCCATGCCATGTATTGAACCACATTGTGATATTGAATGTTCAATTATCTATGAAAGTAATAATACAGATGGAATAATTCGAAAAGAATCATTAAATAAAATTCAACAAGAACATCTTATGATTGATATGGGTGAAGATAGTATAGTTAAAAAATTAATTAATTTTATTCCACCACCTAAAACTTGTTTATATCGAACAGATCCGCAATCTTCTTCAAATAATACTTCAAATATAACTATTAAATTTTATCCATTATTATTTGGATTTGTTGATCATTTTCTTCCAAATACAATACCACGTCAAGTCTTAATCAATAAACAATTAAAAACAGTTAATCAAATGTGTTTACCTAAAAAATCAAAAGATTTTAGTGATTTAATACCAGGACAAACGCATACATATGGATTTATTTTTGAAAATGAATTAGATTATCGTCGAATATATGGTACAGCATATTTTGCTGTTACTATGAAAAAAGGTGGATGGGATTGTAATAGACATTATGAAATTATTTCATCAGGTACAATTCCATTTTTCGACGATTTAAATAATGCAGATAATCAAACATTATCAATATTACCTAAACCACTTTTATTCGAAGCTCAAAATATTCCTGGAGTATTTAGACATAATTTGAGTATTAATCATAATTTATTTGATATTAATCGATATAATCTTCTATTACATCGTTTATTATACTATGCTAAACATCGTTTAACAACTGTTAAAATGGTTGAATATATTTTGAATGTCATAAAATATCCATTAGACTCTTCCCAAAAACATTCAGTTTTATATATAGCTCATGGTAGTCCTGATTATATGAAAGAGTTTATGTTACATGGTTTTACATCTATATTTGAAGAAAATTTACATGTTGCCGATCCTCCAAGTTATATGTATGTATATCCAATGTCAAAAAAGTGGACATACGACGAAACTATGAATTTCTATGGACAGAAATTATATGGATTTGGTTATGGATATAAGTTAACTTTAAAAAAGTATGCTAAATTATTTGAGCGAGATAGAGCAGAACTTTCCAGTCAAGCTATTGTGGAAAATAATATTAAAGCTAAAAATTATTCTCTTATCGTTTTTGGATCAATACTTCGCAGTAATAGTTTATTTTCTTTCACGACACAACATTATGAACCATCTAGAATAGTTGTTATTGACGGTGAAGATGATGGAAAATATGATGTACGATCATATTATGCAAAATGGGGAACCTATTTTCTTCGAGAGACACGAGAAAATTGTGATGAATTTATGTAGTATTTGTTTAATTAACATTATCAACTAATTAAAAGAAATCTGTTGCATCCAGAGCCAATGTAGTTTTTCAATGCTCAAGAATCAATCATCTATTTCAAGTGTATACGGTAGTGCTCAATTAGCTGGAATATTCTATTTATTTTGCTTTTTTAATAAAACTATAGGCACTTTTTGAAAAATATCATAGTTTTTTTCAATATAAAATATGTACAATGTTGATGATTTATTTTTATTTTAGCATTATTTATTATTGATAATAGAAATTATTAAGAATTTTTAATATCAGGTAGTTTATTAATGAATTAAGTTAAGATTATTCAAGGCGCAAACAACATATATACAATTTCGGTAATGTTATAAGTACTCTTAAAATAGCATTGTTTTTTATATGTTGATTTATATTTTCATCAGTTATCCTTGTTTTTCATATCATAGACTTAAATTATCTTTATCTTCACCTATTACTTCATATATATAAGATTAGTTTTTGAGAGTGATTATGAATTGTTTACCTATTTAAACTTTATCAATAATAATTTCCGCATTTTCATTGAAGGAAAATTTCTGAAATGTATCCTCGAGATTTTACAAAGGACTGTCGAAATTTGTCAAGTGTACTGATTTCGAATATGAAACAATTAATCATTGAGTCCATTACAATATTTCTCTTTTTTTGCCATTCAATTTTGACCAATGGAATGCGTTGAATAATAACATTTAACAACAAGGAAAATACTTGCTCAGATTAAATAATCACAATTAGATCCAGTTAAATCTAATCATACAGTTGTTTTATTTAGATAAATTCATTTATCCTTCCATTACTTCTACCATTAAAAAAATCTGAGTGAATATTTATCATATTATGTAGTATGAACCAATTATTATTATTAGAAAATGTTGTTATTCGTAATCAAAATACAGAATAATTTCTATATTTTAAATATTTTTCCAATTTATTCTCATTGACAGTAATATCAGATAATTCTTATCTCTTTCTAAATAAATTTGTAAATAATACAAACAGATTGTTTATATTATTTATGATATTTTAATACTAAAACAATTCAAAAAGACAAACAAATTTATACTAATCATTCGAAATATTCGTTATTTTTTTTTTTTGTTCTCTATTATCATATAATTCATAGAACGAAAAAAATAAAAGTTTACTATGCAATATATGCTTAATAAATAACTATAAGAAGTATATGAAAATCTCTCATACATTAAGATTGTACTTCACAGGATCATTTTCTGTAGTACATATCAACAAAACACCCATAGCCAATGAAGACCCAAACAATCCACGATGATGAGTGGCAGTGGTTCTTCTTGAGCGTGAAATAGGATGGAGCTGTTCTCTTCTCGAGAGCTTGGCTTGCTTCCTTTGATGATCGCACCTTATCATGTCCATTGTGATGTGATAAGGAGGGAAGTGACCACATTCAGAGTGGTTGGCTATGGATATTCATTTTATTTCAATGATAATAGCATGAAAAGAAGCGATTTTATCTTATGCGAAAAAAAAATTATTTTCGAATGATTGAAATTTAATCATTTTAAACTATATAAATATCCAAAAATAAAAAATTGTTAGGCATCTATTTTATTAAAATATTCTTTTACAATAAGCAAAAAACATAACTTATTTTTCATTTATAAATTGTTACATTTTGACAAACTGAATCTATATAACCTGGTCCTGGTAATGGAAAACAAACTGATGGATAACGTTGACAACAAGGACCATTACATTTATCATCAACATCACACGATTTAATAATAAAAGATTGTTGTTTAACAGGTGTACAACGATCACCACGGCAACAAGTACACGTACAAAGTGAACGACTATTCACATTTTTAATTATGATAAACATAATTAATATAATAACGATAATCAAACGCATTTTTATCTTCTTATATTGATATGTTATCAAACTAAAAGAAATAACGTATGAATAAATATTATACAGAAAAAAAAAAAATAACGATATATTTTCTATTTCTTTCGTATTAATAGCAGCAAAATATGTTATTTTGTCATTTGATATCATTGATTTAAACAATTATTGAAAGTATTAAGTACTAAGAATCATTTTGAGAAAAAAAATAAAAATATATCATAAGTCTATGTGATTTATCGTATGAATGATAAATAAAATTATTTGCACAGATATTTATTATTTTATTTTCATTCTTTTCTTGTCACGTGTTTTTTGTTTTTAAAAATTATATAGATAATAGTCTCGTTATTCAAATAATATTATAATAGAAGGAATTTTATTTTAATATATGGTAAAAGATTTTGACAATCTATTTCAAGATATATTAATAGTAATTAGAATAAATGTATATAATTAAATTAATATAAAAAATAGAATTTATAATGAAAATTATGATTTTCATCTATTTGTCATTATTGTTATTTCTTTATCTCTACTATATAAATGTGTGTTTTGTGTATAAATAATGTATCTTGTTGTTCGAAGAAATTAAATTAAATAACGCATATATCTCTGTTATGGTCATAATTTCATTCAACTTCATCGTAGAAATATTTTTGCTTGAATTTATCAGGTAAACAAATCTTGTTACAAGATCAATTTAATTATAGGAGTCAAATTTGTCCTATATTTTCTATTCTCTTCGATATGAAAAAGTTAAACGATAAACGTTTTAAAAGAATTACAGAATATAAAATTTCTAACTTTGAAAACGTTTATAGTCACCAGATATTTGTGCGTTATCTATGTAGTTTAGATATAATTTCGAATGCATGAAAAGTTTTTATTATTATCAGAAGTTATTTTAACGTCTAATAACTGCACATTATTCTAGCTATAATTTTAAGAGAACAAAAGCAAAAGTGATGGTTATTTTAATCAAAAATTTCATTAACATCTAAAAATGAAAAAAGTTTATTGTAGTATGGACTCAAATAGGATACAGGTGCCAGTCCTGGTTTAATTTATTAACATTAGATAATAAGTTTTATTTATAATACAAATGTAAATTACAAACATGATAATTCTTTATTTATATTCAAGTTTCTATAAAAAATATGCAAGAAAACAATCAAATTCTCTTTTATTTTTTCTTTCTATTAGTGTTATTTCGATATTATTCATGATTCAATTGTACATAACTAAAATATAGGTGAAAAAAATATATGTATATTAAATATGTAATGAGAAAAAAAAATCCTTTTGATAATTAAGATGCAGAATTTAAAATATACAAGTGAAATCATTTCGTTGTATATTTAATTAAAAATAACAAGATTTGTCGTTTAATTAGAACAATCTGGATCAATCTTTTGCTTATTTTCAAAGAGAAAACACATTATACAAGGGCTTTTTATTTCTATTGTTTTGTTAATTTAACCTTGAAATCATTCATATCTTGAGCTGTCATTTTATATATAAATGACAGTATAATTAAAGGTGAAAATAATACAATAAATCAAAACAATAAACAAAAGCCTATGTGTAATATTTTTCTTTTGAAAATAATACTTAAGTTAGTATATTTATTTATTTATGTATTGCACAATATGTATAAAAATTCTTTTTCTAGATGATTTATTCATTATATATCATAATATTTTTAATAGCTATTTATTGCTTTCAATTTATTAACACTAGTCGAACAAATGTAAGAAATCGACCTAGTATACGTCGTATCGATCAATTACCTTCTACATTTGATTATATTATTCTTGGTGGTGGTATTGGTGGATCAGTTGTTGCTAATCGTTTAAGTGCTTCTGGTCGTTATAAAGTTCTTTTGCTTGAAGAAGGAACAAATGTTGAAGATGATCCTTTAGTTTCGATTCCGTATAATTGGGCCACTACTGTCGGATCATATTTGGATAGAAATGATCTAGTTGGACCAAAAGAACCCATTGTGACATATAATTTAAATAGACGTCAATTAGCAAGTGGTAAAGCACTTGGTGGAACATCGACTATAAATACTCAGATGTATGTTCGTGGAAATCCTTCAGATTTTAATAAATGGGCTGAACAAGTAGGAGATGATTGGAATTATACAAATATTTTGCCATATTTTAAAAGAGTTGAAACATCATCTCGATATGCTACAAATCCTGAATATCATGGAAATACAGGACCTCTTCATATTGGTCCTGGAGGTTATGAACCTAAAGAAGATGAACTTCTTGTTCGAGCTTGTCAAGCGTTGAATATTACATTTATTGATGATTGGAATGGAGCCGAACAAATTAATTCATATCTCGGTTCTGTTGGATATCATGAGCTTACTATTTTTAATGGTACTCGTCAAACAGCATTTGGTTCATATATCCAACCGATTTTGAGCAGAATTAATCTTTGGGTTCAAGATAGTAGTTTTGTTACTAAAATAAATTTTAATAATAATAAACGAGCTATTAGTGTTAATTGGTTTGATTTAGATACTAATGAAGCTCATACAAGTATTGCTAATAAAGAAATAATTATATCTATGGGAACATTGAGATCTGCTCAATTACTTCTTTTGTCTGGAATTGGAAATTCAACTGAATTGGATTCACTTGGTATTCCAGTTGTTCATAATTTACCTGGCGTTGGAAAGAATCTTCAAGATCATGTAATTACTACAGTTAGTTGGAATGTAAACAATAATCCATTTCCTATTCCTTCTGGTTCTATTGTTGATGAAACTGCTTGGAATTTGTATAATAATAATCGCACTGGTATTTTAGCTTCTATCACAGCTCGTACAAACTTTTTTCTTCGTACTAAATATCAACCAGTAGATGATCCTCGTCCTGATATACAAATTATTGCTTCTACACCCAGTGGAGATAGTTTATTAGCTTTAGCTTATTTGCTTCAACCTCATTCCATTGGTCATATTACTCTTATTTCACGTGATCCAAAGGATCGACCTATACCTCAAATGAATTATTTCTCAGATTCTAATTCTCATGATGTTAATGTTATTATGGAAGGTATTCGTCTTGTCGATAAAATCTACAGTACATTTCCTATGTACAATACTGGTTTTTCTAGTTTTAATAATCTTTCTGATGATGTTCAATTTAAAAATTATCTTTATGGAAGTAAATATTCTTCAGCTAATACAAATACTGGTCAACATTTAACAGGAACTTGTAAAATGGGAATTGATTCAATGGCTGTTGTTGATTCTCATCTTCGTGTTTATGGTGTTACTGGTTTACGTGTAGCTGATGCTTCTATAATGCCATCTATCACTTCAGGTAATACTCAAGCTCCAGTATATATGATTGGAGAAAGGGCTGCACAAATGATTCTTGATGATACTGGTAATAGTTCTTTCAAACCCAATGTCACTATTTCATATTTTCTAATATCACTTTTTGCTTTTATTATAAAATTATAATTAGTTTTTTTTTCATTCAATTCTTTTCTAATAAATAAACGTCATTAAGGACTTACTCATATGAAAATACGTGCTTTACTATAATTAATAAAAATTTATTTAGATTTTTATTTCAATTAATTTTTCACAAATATAAATTCTCATTCGAATTATTTTATTATTCAAATGAATGTACTAACATTTGAAATTTTATTCGTCAAAAAAAAACAAAGTCATAATATAATATATACAATATTTTTAATTAAATCATTGAATTGGTGTTAAATTAGGCATTTATAACATTTAAACAATTTACTTGAACTCTTCGAATAGTACAATATTTCATGATTATATTTATTAAAGCTTTTCTTACATCATCAGTTATAATTAAATTAATTAACATTGTTATACTTTGACCAAATGTAATAAATATATAACTAATTCGTGTTATATATGGGCATGATGGTATAAGATGAATTTCTAATGCAATAAAAATAAATGTATAAGGAAAACCAAGTATAAATAAAATAATAACAATCATAAGTATACGACGAATAAGACGAATTTCAGATTGTTGTCGATGTTGAGTATTTATATTTGAGCGATTAGTTGTTGAAAATGGATTGTTTTTCATATATTTTACAATATTAATATATATTAAAATAATTATTAATATTGGAAAGAAAAAAATAATTAATCCAAAATAAATAAAACCCCATTTATCTTCCATTGGTATCTATACAAGAGTATTAAATAATAAATATAATAATATTACAAACTATATATATTCTTACTTGACATATACGACTATCAGATTGATATCTAATTCGACCAGTAAGAAAAAAAGGAAGACCAGCAGAACAAGAAATTAACCATTGTAGAATTACTATGAATATATAGAATTTTCTTGTTTGAAATGATCGTCTTGTTGAATATAATGTAACTAAAAAACGATGAAGAGCTTGAACACATAATGTATGATAAAGAAGACCAGTACCAAGATGTAAAATAAAACCACGAATTGGACATAGAATATCATAGCCAATATTTAATATTTGATAAATACCTTGACAAACACAAGTTGTATTAGCAATAAAACCAGCAATCATTGAATTAAGTACAAGAAAAATATTTAATGTTTGACATTGAGAATGAATTGCTACTATAATAATAAATATAATTGCACAAATAATACCAAATACACTACATATAATCATTAAGAGAGAAGATAAGATTTCAAATATATCCATTGAACTTTAGTCAATGTAAAAATGTGAACTCTTTAACCAATTTTATAAATAGGATAGAAAAAGAAAATTTATCATATTAATATACAATATTTCATTCGAGAAAGGAAACATTAAGTAATACTCGTCGAAAAATGATTTATGCATTCTTATTCATTAGTAAATTATTTTAAATAAACTAATAGAAAAAATTAACATGCAAAAAAAAATTGAATATTAATTGCAAAATCTTTCTATCTACATCAGTAATAAAGATAAACATATTGACTATATTTAACAATTGGATTATTTTAATAACAAATTCATAAATTTATATTCATATATATATGTATTCATAAGATATTTTTAAATATTTTTCTTTTCGTGTGAGAAAACTTATAAAATCGAACTTTAGTATATTACTATAGAGCAAACAAACAAGTAAAAATATTCATATAATATAAATGAATAGATTAATGTTTATATCATATTTGAAAATTAGTTTTCCTATTAATGTCTATTATGATTGATAAAGGGAAGTGAAGAAAAAAAATTCTCTCTATCAATTGAACAAGTATTCTCGAATCCAAATAGCAATTATGGGTCTACGACATTTTATTAGACAATTATTAATATTGAATAAAAATTAAATTGTGACATATAGAAATTCGGTATCATCATGAAAAGATAATTTTTGAGAACGAGATTTTAGCTTATTTCATATGTTACCATAATGTAAGAAAAAATTTTAATGCAAAATTAAGCTCGTAAGCTATGGAGTGATGCTGATGAAAATATATCTTAAGTAAGCATCTGTCATCTACTAAGGGCAATCCAAAAATAGTGTCATCAAGGTCTTAATTCCATATAGTAAACCAAAAAAAAAATTATTTTTTTTATATAATTATATTTTCTATGTTATTTGGTTGCTATTCAGCTAATATCATAATACTAAAATTTTGATAAGATCTGTTTCTCTCGCATATGTACTAATGGCATATAAAGATACATCGAACTGTATGTTATTGATTTTTTTATATGATTTCTGAAAGGTTTTTTATTTAATTTTCTAACCATTGGAAAGATATTTTTTTTTTATTCATAAAAGTTTATAGAAAATCGTAGTAGAGTTTCTTCTGGAAGGTGTTTTATCTCTAAATAATTAAATTTAACCATCTCAGTCTCGTACCGTTTATAAATCTTGGATTATCGGTTTTAATGTGAACTTTATTATTGAATGTTTACTGTAAAGAACTCACGGGATAGTTTTATTCTTGAAAAAAAACAACTGAAAACTTTACAAAAAACAGACTAGAAAAATCAGTAACACATCGTTCAATGCATTACATGCGTTTAACTGCGATCAAACTGCGCCGCAACGCCGATAAAAAAATTGCACTTGTAAAAGATTACGCCCAATCAATCTCGACATTTTCTAAATAAATTAATAATCATCCATCTAATAATTAGATATTTGTATTGATCATTTCATACATCCTGGCATTGACCTTTATTCTTTAGAAAAATAAATGAAGTATCTTTCTCACTGTAAAAAGTCGTGATGTGGGATCTAATTTACTATTTCCAACGGTGAAAACCACAGTTCTCTATCATCTTCCTATCGAACATTATTCAAAAAGTATATACGAGCATTCATACTACTAGCATATATGGGAAAGAAACAAATCTTATCAAAATTTAATTACTACGATAATTCTTTTTTTGCTTATTGTAAGGAATTAAGATCATGATGACATTACTTTTGGGTGGCCCTAAAGAAAATTTTATATGAAGAATTTATAAACTCGAATAAAAGATTCATGTTATTAAATGCTCTACAAACACTGAAAGTTATGTAGTTATCATCAATAATCCATGAACGATGAAACGTATTTATGCAGAATAAAATTCAGAAAAAAACAGTTCAGATAAATATATGTGTTACATTATTTGAAAATTATATAGTTGATTGATAGGTTAATATAGGATATTTTATAAATATATTCGCTATAAATCGAATTCCAATTCAATATCAGATTTAGTGAACATGTGACGTGATTCATTATTTAATTTTGATTGAAATATTAGAATAGGGACTCCGATGAAGTTCTTGTAGAAATCTTTTGAGATTCTCTGAGATTATTAATTTCTCAACTTTTTTTAGTTTTGTCTTCGAAATCGTTGATTTCTTTTTTGTAGTTTGCTCATTCATTAATTTCAGTCAAGAAAATCTTATATTTTGAGAAAGAGCACAATTGAAAGGATCTTAGAACTATTCAATCATATTCTACGAAATTATATGTTTTCATCAGTTCTTCATGGATAAGCACTTTTTAAATTAGTTAATTGTATTCTTTCAATGCAAACTAGGATATTTCGACTAAATTCTCTTAAATATTTTACATAAAAATTTCAAGCAAAACTTTCAAATATAAGCAGACTACACACAACATTAAAGCAAATAGTTCAAATTGTGTGTTAAAATAATTATTAAATAACCTTGTTAGTATGAGTTGGTTCAAATGTAGCTTCACCTACTAATGAAGCATTAATTTTTTGCTTCTTTACTGTAATATAATCTTCATAAGCATTATTTATATGACGTCCAACAGCTGGTACTGGTCTATTGGAAACATTAGCTTTGAATATACAATCAAGTCTAATGCAATTTATGATCAATTTTTTGAATTCAGATCGAAAAGCTGTGGACGTAGCCAAGTTAGAGTACATTGCTGCCGAAGCATTCAAATATTGTAAGATTGAAGCAGCAAGAAATGTTAAGAAATTCTCAATAGCTGCTCGATCCCTACTTTTAACGATATTCATTGTAACAGCTCCATAAACAGTATTAATTGGAAATGGTAATGTTGTTATGAAATAGATAGTAACTTCAACAAACAGCATCTATTTTTTAATAATATAAAAATTTTTAAAAGAAGAAAAATAAATCAATATTTACTTTTATTATTTGATAATCAATTTTTTTGATACGCACATATGAATTTTGAGTGGTACCTATAGGTACAATACGTTGTCGCATAAGTTGTAAATTACGATAAGTTAATAGACTAAAAATAATCATAAGTGATGGAGGAAGAATACCTGCACAAATAACAGCATATACTGCATACAGAAGACTATATAAACCAGGCATGATACATCGATTTGATACAATCGTATTGAAGATAGCAATGTGAATAGGTATGAAGATCCAAATGATAATAATAATTGGAAGAAGTCGCAATGCTATTTGTATACGACTAAATGCTCGTATACGAACATGACGTGAACAAAGTGCATAACGATCGATACAAGCTAGAACAATATATGTTCGAGAGATCATGAAAAGAGAACTAATTAAATAAGGACGAATTTTACAATAGACAAGTGAATATGTTAATGGATCAATATTAAAACCAGAATATAAAACCTTGGATAGAGCAAATCCTAACAATATCGTATAAGAAATTGATGATGCAATTAAATAAATACTGCAACTATTTGAACGTAAATTTTTTTGGAGAAAAACACCACAATTTATCATATTACCACCACATCCAAAGAACAATATTAACGGCATTCCATAGATAATCATTTGTTCCTGTATATTACTTAAAGTCAATGATAATATTGATGAATTCGTTAAGTTTGACATGATTTACAAATATATATGATGTTTATTTCTTTCGCTTCAATCGTTTATTACACTGACACGTTAAAAAAAATAATAATAAGATGATGAATGAAATAGACTTTTTTATATAGTTTCTTTGAATGTACTTTTATGTGTCGGATTACTATCTAATACAAGATATGCGTAGGAAAAAAAAAAGAGATTAAAAAAAAACCTTGTTAGATTTCATAGGAAATATAGTCATCAAATGCTGCTGTAGGTTAAATGTTCACTATTATTACGTTCTTCTCTTTTTATTCTTAGGATTAAGAGATGTCAAACTATAATTATCTTCTAAACAAACCTTCAATCTCTATATTCAATAGTAGAAAATCTCTTGACAATACAACAAATAACAGATACAAACAAATATCGTTTTCTCTTATAATCGACAAGAATTTCAGATAATATATATAAAGAGAAACCATATATTGTTACTGCATAATAGAAAAATGAAAAGAGAACATTAAAAAAAAAAGATCTAGATAACAGAAAGAAATAAAGACATGATATCTATGAAATAAGGAACGTGCAGCCAACGGCATTCATGTAATTTAAACAGCTAATTAAAATTAAAAAAAGTACAAGTTACATTTGGTTTTCTAGATTTTTCTATGAGAAAAAAAAATAAAAAAGACAAATACAATTGTTTATAAATGAAAATGACTGAGATAATATAAATGATGGAAATCAAATGTATCCATGACACACATCAACTCACTTGAAAATGAATTGTTTTCTTTTGAATTTAGAACTAGGAGTGTTACTTTATCTTTACGTTATAAAAATAAAGATAATCTTTATTTGTATACAAGTCGACATTCTTGGCTCTGTTCTTGTCAGATTCTTGTTTTTCAGAAAAAAATTGTGAAGATTTTTTTTATCTTGATCTTCAGTCAAGCGTCTTTCTAACGATAGATAGAACCATATAAAGATTCTTTTCAGAATTACAAGGCCGACGTCCATTCTTTTTTTGTTAAACAAGATTGTTCGAATGAAAATGTGGTCATGACTTTTCTTTATCATAAGCTATTCAAAATGGATGGTTTTTTTTTACAGCACAGTTTTAACATTTACTCTTTAATGAAGATTGTTATCCTGATATAGTTGAACTTGTTTTCTCTTTTTTTATAGTGTTGCTTTATCGATGTTTCTTTTTCTTTATTTGTTTTTGTTGTGAACCTATAAAGTGCAAATAGAATTGATAATGAATGTCTGTATATAATAGGAAGATGGTATTTAAAAAAAATGCAAGAAAATGGTTCTGTACTATAAAAAAAGAATCTGTCCTAATTTCCAAGAAGTGCAAGATTCTTTCCAGACTTTGGTTTTCTTGCTTCATCATCCAAGATTCTGTCTACCTGATTATTGTCACTTCCACAAGATCTTATAAATCAGGCGAGAATCTTATATAGAAAGAATAGAGTCAAGAACGACGATTTGTGATAAAAATAAAGTTAAAATAAAGATACGTTTGTTGGCAAATACGGTCCGTTCCCCTCTCAACGTGGAAACAAAACATTTAGGAGCACCCTTATGTCCTCAAATACTATATGTTGAGGATACTCTTGCGTTCTCAATTACTATATTATAGGGTACCCTTAAGTACTAAACATTTTCGCATAATTCAGCTCTGGAAGACCTAAGGGTACCCTATAGTCTTTGCTTCTGCTGTGACAGTGAGCCATAATCAATGCTTGCGGACAAGCCTGTAGATATACAGTCAATTTCATGATTTAATTCCTGAATGCAATCAAGAATATTTGCATGAATCAGTCTTTATTCTTTATTATAACGAAACATAGAAATAAAGTAACATCCCTATTTAGAAGAACTAAAAAAACAGCGATAACTATCAAGTTAAAGGCTGAAAAGTTCCTCAAAGTTATAGAGATTAAATAATAAAGCTTTTTTTTTCTTTTTCGTATAGCTTTAACTGTATTCTTTATATATTTGCAAATGAATCGTCACCCTTGGCGAAGCAATAATAATAATCCACGATGCAAAAGTATCCGTACAAATGTTTCGGGGTATTGCGCGATGAGGATAAATCATAGAAATCAGATTATTATGAAATGAGCTCTTCTGAATGATATATGACTTGTTCATTCATAAGAAAAGAATAAGGCTGACGTATAAAAAATATGGAGGTCTTCTAAGATGCATTATTGATAGGTGCACCAAAAGTTTAACAACATTTTTCGTTTCGCATATGTCTCGGTTTGAGAAAACGATAGCATGATTTTTGTTTTGAAAGATGAGCTGTCAAAAGCTTTACATAAGTTGTATAAACAAATCTCTACTACAAAACAAAGAAGGCCTTCTAAACAATTTTATCATGCTCAACATTAGTTCATTGTACAACCATATAGGTTATTTATATTGAGTATAGAATATACCATGGAAATCAACTGATAGGAATTTCTGTATACTGTTTTTGTGGAGCTTTTCGTGACACATCTTTTAAGAAAAAAAAAATCAAGATTTTATCATTTTCTCAAGCCGGGATGTATGCGAAACGAAAAATGTCGTTAAACTTTTGGTACACCTGCTAATGATGCATTCTAGAAGTCCTCTATATTTTTCCTTTTGAATGAACAAATCACATATCATTCAAAAGAACTTATTTCACTCTATCATAAGACATGTTCATCTGATTTTTATGATTCATCCTCACTGCGTAATACTCCTATTCTTTTCATATATCTCTATAATAAATATATTCTGTAAAACAATTCATTAATGTTGAATATGAGATTAATGATGATTGAATGCGAATATCTTCATAATGTAGTTCATTATAAAAAGAATTGACCTATGCAAATAACAATAAATAGATGTTATACAAATCGTTTGAATTCATTATTGCATATATGAATAACAGAAAAAAACTAACTAATTTATATCATTAATAATAATGTTTCATCATATAAGAATAAAATATTCTTATTCTATTCTATACTTATTACCAACTAAACATCGACATAAATAACGTCATATATTACTCATCCATTATACTTATATGCACGATATACATGAATGATTATCCCTTCAACATGTGTTTTTTTACTTTCAATCATATTGGATATGTACAGCTATGTCTGTACAACCATTCATTTCGAATTGTATACCTTCAGCAAGGTATGGTCAATCGATAGTATTAATATACAATACGTCTTTATACATTCATATTTGATTGTAAGTATAATGTAATAGTTAATGTAAGGATTTTATATGGGTTTTTTTTTTAAAAATAGTTTCACGGATTATGTACTTCTTTTTATGTGTAAAAACAAATTATCAAATTTTTATTCTCTACGACAATTATTATATTATTCATATAATATATTCAGTGAGTGAATTTTTTAAATTAATCTAACAATATAACTAATAGTGAAACTTCTCAAATTTTACATCTTTAAATTTATCAGATAAAATGTTCTATTTTATATATTAATAATATATATTTCTTCATTTGATTTCATTATTAACTATAACGAATGTTCTATAATCAATGATCGGTTTATGTATCTACAAGATGTAGCATGTAAAGATCTACAATTTACATAAGATTGTTTAGTTTTAAATAGAGATTTACTTATGCAATAATTAACTTAACTAATAATATTTATTTTTTTTTCAATAGGTGTTATATATCCGTCTCAATTAATGAATACTATTTATAAAAATAATAAACATATACAAATACAATTGTTTTATTCATGTTTCTCTCTGTATAATAAAAACAGTTGATCAGCATCAAACCACGTCTGTAACTTCTCCAAATTTTTGTGCAACCTATGTTCCTGAACAGTATGCATCGTAATTCATGGGTAATATTCAACCTATAAAACAGTATGATAAAAACAATTTATTAAATAAATTTTTTATTATTATTTATTTAGATTATGTCAATTTTACCTGATCTATCTATTAGTGGATAAATTGAGTCATTCAATAACTTTCTATATTTATAGACAGTAACATTTGTTGTCACATATTAACGAGAATGGATTTTTATATAATAATTTCAAAAAATGATTGTTTTTTTTTTTGCAATAAAAATTTATTGATATCTATTTTAATTTATAATTTAAACATAACTAATTAAGAGAATGAAGATTATTATCAATCATTAATTATTTGATTCTAATATGTTTTGATGAATTTTATGATTTCATGATTTAATTTACTTTTTACAATAGTTTATTCGAGAGATTCTCTAAAATATTTCATTATGACTTATATTTATAGCAAGGTAACAATTGTTGAATCATTGTACTGCTAGATTTATCAGTGGAATAACGAACTTATATTTGAATATATGTTCTCAATTTTGTCAAAAGGAAATAATTGCTATTCATGATAAAATTGATGTATCAGATATGTTTTCATTAATATCCGATAATTTTCGTTTATCTATAATACGCAGATGTAACAAAACTTTCGCGTAGTAGGTTATTTAACATTAATATTAGACTTCAAAATGAGTCATAGGTATAATCTTGATGGAATAAGAATTCTCTTGCAGATCGAATAAGTTAAGTTTTTAATCGGACTAGATCAGACCCGATGTTTCTATCCTTTTCTTTTATTCTTTTAATGAAATTTTATACTAATTATAAATGATAGAAATTCTTAAAACAGTTTTACGGTAGAAAATCAATGTAGAATTCAATAAGGCATCATTAACTAATAAAATTTTGAATTTTTAAATAGATAAAAGATATATATTTTATTTAATTCATTTTATGATATGAATAGATGTGACTACTTTAGAAAAAAAAAATTCCTATCAATATATGCCAAATTCAATTACTATAAATTTGATACTGATGAATTTTTTTCGGAAAAATATTGAAAATAGAATCTTGCTTACATAAAATTTAGTATATAAGAATTACAATAAGTTCTTCGACAGTTTTAAATATCATATTTAAACAAGTTTATGTCTCATATTAGTATGCATGTAGTGTAGAGATAAAAGACACTTGTTTTTTTTTCATTTCTGTTCTACAGTTATTCACTAAAGAAAGATAAGCAGACAAAAGATATTTATTTAGTTATTTTCTAATCATCATTTCATAAGACTTTTTTTTTATTCTTATACAAGACAATATGTCGACAACAATAATGAAAGAAACTTGTGCTATCTGTGCTGACAAATCAGGCATACTAAAATGTCAAGGATGCTAAGCTGTATTTTGTCAAAATGATTTAAGTGTACATCGAAATGAACTCGATCAACGACTTGAAGAATTTGTTGATGAAATACAAAACTTTCAACAAACATCAACTGAAGCAATAGCCAATTTAAAAACTTTATTGATGTCTCTTATTAATACTTGGGAAACAAAATCAATTGAAAAAATAAAAGAAACTGCTGAAAAAGCACGTGAACAAGTGGAAATAATGACTGTATCAAGTGAACAACAGAATGCAATAGGTATTATTGTAATTGCTGAGCAAATACAGAGAAATCGAGAACATGATGAATATGATGAACGAGATTTAACAAAATGGAAGGAAAGACTTGATAAACTCAAAGAAATTGTGTCTGAACCATGTATCTCTATCAAAGAACAAAAAACAGAGCCTCCTTTCATAATGAATATTTGTGTAAATCAACAAGACGTATTTGATCGAACATATGGACATGTATATATTAAAGAAGATGGTCAAATTGCTGGTCATAAATTCAATCTCGCTGGTAGTAGTGGAGAAATTCGTGGAAAAATGGAATATAATATTGGTACCCATCGAATTCGTTTGAAAATCGAACATCTTGATAGGCATCCATGGTAGTTTTTTGGAATTATTTCAAATTCAACACCTATGCAAGCAAATTCTCATACTTCACATTCAGCATATGGTTGGGCAGGTCATGACGAAGTATATATGAATGGAAAATGTTTAAAAAATGAAAATGGATATAAGACTAACTTTTCATCAGGAGATATAATTGAACTAATTCTTGATTGTGATCATACATTTATTCGTATGAATAATCTTCGTACAACACAATCGTATGAGCTCAATGTTGATCTAAACGATTGTCCATTTCCTTGGATGATTCATTTGAATTTATTTCATATTCAAACTCGTATTAGAATTAATCCATAAATAATCATATGTTAAATTTTGAATAGATTTTGTTTTTTTTCTTTTTAAAAAAAATAATAAATATCTATATTTAATTGTTAATATTATTGATCATCCTACACAACAATTCAGAATTCGTTCAAAATTCTTCTAACAAATTTTCCTTCATTTGAAAGTACAAAATTTACGTCGAGATTGTCATCATAGCTATTATTATTTGCGAATTTTTTACTGTTGTACATTTGTTTTGAGGATGAGGATGAAGTCGAATGAATTTTCTTTATTTCTAAACTCTCGCACGTATCGTTCGTATAAACCTTTTCAAATTCAAAATAAAGACATTTTGATTAGTGTTTGCATTGCCGGAATCTAATTAATCAATTCGTTGAATGATCGAATAATCAAAATCTTTATATTACCAATTTGGATCATTTTAATACAAAATAACAAATAGAATGTAAGGATATGTTATTTGGCCGTGGCTTCTCATTTTCGAACATGAACACAAATATTAATTTAAAATTTTAATTTAATTTTAAAGTTCGAAACGATATTTTAAATGTAAAATTTATTCAAACATCATCGTTGATACCAATACATATAAGTATGAGATTATATGCAAATATTCAAATTGTAAAAACTTTGAATCATGATGGAGCAAATTTTTTTAGTAGGGTAAATAAATATTGAATCACTGAAATAAATCGAGATAAAACTTAGTTAAGACTTTGTTATCATTTTTAAGATGTTCGTTCTTTAGTATGTCCTGCCATTAATAATATTTGCTTGTGAAATCGTAGTATCTCCACTTGAATCTTTTGTAGGCATAAAAAAAAACTTCAGTTTGTTTTGTTTACATTCACGACAATCTATCTATATTATAATGTTCAGTGTGTGTCTGTCTGTTACCGGATCAAAAAAACATTATGTTTCTTTGACCCATAGGTCAAAAAAACATGGTTTCAGATTAGTCCGCGGGGTCAAAAAAACATGATTCTACCTCGAGCTCTAGAGAAAAAAATAGGCTTGGCTATCTTCTTCTATATAATAATGTTAAGTATCTCTGTGTATGTTACCAGGTTAAAGGAATAGGAGTGATGGTAGAGATGGGATCAAAGGAGCATATGATTGTTTTCAAAGAAATTTTTTATATTTGTTACCTTGAAATAAATTGAATATAATGCAATAACCTTTGTTTCGGAACAGAGATAGAACTCTAAAAGTGTCTTTAAGAATTCTCTCGCCATCAGAAAAGATTTTCTTCACATAGTGAAAGCGGCCGTGCAGTATGCACGGGTTCCCACTAGTATTCATACTATCAACCGACAATCTACAAACTGTGAAACACTCAAATATTTGAATTTAATTATTCAAGAATAATATATATTCTAGTTGAACCTCTAATAGGATTTAAATTTTAAGATTCTTCTTATACAACAATTAAAAAATTGACTTTTAAAACAATGAAAAAAGCATTGTCATTTTTCTGATTAAATTTATTTCAATAAAAATTATAAAAAGTAAAGTGTATATAATCGATTTAACTTAATTCAATAGATTTCATTCAATCAAATGTTAATTCATAAAATCGAAGGAAATTTGATCTTTTCCATTATCATATCTTACACGTTCGAGAATAACATGATCAATGCCAGTAGCATCCGATAACATTGTACGCCATGTACCTCTTAAATAATCATTTGAATGTATTGTTAATGGTGGTACATAAAGTGTATGTTTAACTGGAATTTTAAATGCTGTTAAATGTAATTCATTTTCATTTTGTTGAGAAAATTTTCCTAATATAAAAAAGCCACTATTTTCTTCAAATGGACAATCTAGATGAGCAAATTCATGTCTTTCCAAGCCAGCTCTTCCCTTAACAAAATCATTATAATAATTTTCATAATAGGTAAAATCTTGAATGGCATGACGATGTAATAGTGATACTTTCATTTGACTTTCATTAGCCAGACAACATCCATAATAGGCTAATTTATCATTTGTTCCAATATCAATTGGTAAACGTGTATCAACAAAATCACGTGGAAATACTAATCTACCTGATTCAGATTTAGGATCGGCACTTTTTATCCAACGAACATTTTGAACTTTAATAAGTTTTGGTATCATACCTTTTGGAGCTATATCGGACCATGCGATAAGATCAACGAGACTGTACTCTCCTGGTAAAACATCTTGAGCTTCATCACCACCAGTCATAACTAATTTACCTGTTTTACCATCACGTTTAAAATTATTAAATTTTTCCCAACGTTTATTAATGAATTGTGAAATACCACCTAATTCACATTTACCTTCGCTATCAGCTTTTAAAAATGCTGTCAATAAATCTATTTCTGATCGTGTATGGTTTGATTTTTCTCCTTTTATCATATCCTCATAATATTGATAAAATTCTTGAAATGTTATTTTATCTTTATCTTTTCGTTTAATCTCTTTAAATAATCCATTGACCTCTTCGTGGTTCATTCTTACATTTAAATTTGATAAAAATGTTTCAAATTCTTCTAATGACATAAAACCATCATTATTCACATCATTTGCTATGAAAACAGCTTTTAATCTTTCTTTAACATCAGATAACTTTTGATTAGAAGCACATTCTGGAACTAATAATGGTTGCGAATTTGTTTCAACGAAATGTTGAAATACAGTAACACTCTTATCAGATACAGGAGCTGCTTTTTCTGATGTAGATTCGATCAGTTGTTGAATAACTAAATAAAAATAATACCAGTAAAATTTTATTCATGTCAATCTAAAGTAAGAGTAAGTATTAG
The DNA here is from genome assembly GCA_022393335.1 of Macrotrachela quadricornifera. Lineage (NCBI taxonomy): Eukaryota > Metazoa > Rotifera > Eurotatoria > Philodinida > Philodinidae > Macrotrachela > Macrotrachela quadricornifera. The sequence continues at coordinate 757,619 of JAJEKB010020795.1, read as the reverse complement.
GAACTGAGGAGTGGGTGATTGCCGACTATGTCAATCGAAGAGTAACTTTTTTTCGTTCTTTTTGATCTAACTTAAGAGAGGATACAAAAAAAACAGAAAATCTAAAATATCTGATTCTTCTTCAGTTCACATCGAAAATTAGATGAACCTAATCTTTTGGTTTTCATCAGAGATTACTAAGAGATCAATTTTTTGATGAGATTAATATTTGCCTAATATCACAAAGATGATATCTGTTCATATCTCATTTGAAAGAAAAATACTTGCACTACTCTAAACGATGTGAGAAGTCTTTGCACTTATGTTCTACGCTTTTAGCCTGATCTGTATATCAGATGAAAGTTTTTTTCTTTCCTTATCGAATGACACATAGACTTGTTAGAAAATATTGTTTCTCCGAATTTTTGTATGGACGACACCCTCAAGATGATGCATTTGGAGTGGGAATATTCGTGATCAACTGGCCATCTTTGATTTCGAGATGGTAGTGGTCCACTACGAATTGTGCCTGGTTCGATAGCCCTTAGAACTTTACAAAATGGTGCTATTTGACCGGTGTTTTTCGTCGGTAAGACACTCAACAGAAGTGAATAACGTCTAGGAACGCTAAAAAAAGGCTTGTTTTTGGCTAGTTCTTCTCATGGGTGGACCAAAAAATGAGTCGAGCCGAATCGCAGTTACTCTCGTCCATACATAAACAATTTGATAATTTTGAGAGTTTTTCAAGATAGGTCTACAAGTTTTGCAAATCAGATTGATCCTCTGACAGCATTCATTTTTTGGTCCACCCCTGAAAATGGCTAGGGCGAAATTTTTTAACCAAACATGAAAGCCGTTGCAGAGCTTTGTAATCCATGGGTTTTGCCTTAATTCTTTGTGCTTATTCAAATCTAACGTTTGCTTTAAGAAGAAGCTTGATGATTATCGTCGAAATCCTTCAAGAACTAGCCGAAAACAAGCCTTTTTTTAGCGTTCCTAGACGTTGTTCACTTCGGTTGAGTATCTTACCGACGAAAAACACCGGTCAAATAGCACCACTTTGTAAAGTTCTAAGGGCTATCGAACTAGGCACAATTCAAAGTGGACTACTACCATCTCGAAACCATAGATGGCCAGTTGATCACGAATATTCCCACTCCAAATACATCATCTTGAGGGTGTTGTTCATACAAAAATTTAGAAAAACAATATTTTCTAACAATCTATGTGTCATTCGATAAGGAAAGAAAGAGCTTTCATTTGATATATAAAGTAGACTGAAAGTGCAGAACATAAGTGCAAAGACTTGTCACATGGGTGGCAGACACTATTGTCCTTTAGGGCCTAGGCAACATCAATTTTACAGTCAGCCATACACAGCTAAAATCAAGCAATTTCTGAGGCTTCTCGTGATACTTCGAGAAGGATAAAAACGATTTTGAAGAGGGGGCCAATTTCACTTCTTAACATCCTCATTCTTTTTCTTCAGCGATCTATAGATTGCGTAGAATGTTCTTTTAGTAGTCTCTCTCTTAACCACTCAAAGTACATTATAGTTTCACTCATCCATACACTAATCTTATTAAAAACCTTCCTTTTCACTTACGTGGTAATTTAATAACTTGGTTAGGTACCAATCGATCGTAATCTCTTAATTCTGGATTTGCTGCTTTCATTTGGTCTAAAGTGAAATTTTTTTGTTCCGCTATTTTGGCTAATGTATCACCTTTTTGTACTTTATAATATGTTGACATCGTTGCTGGACGTAAAGCCATAGTTTTTAAAATTTTTTCAATAGTATGATTTGTTTGTAACTCTTTATTTTTGAATACTTCATTTGTTATAGCAGAATGATCATGTGTTTTAAAATATTGAAGAATATTTTCTTTTTCATATGTATAACCATCGGATGCAACAACTAAAAGAAAATTTACTGTTTACAAACTTTTACAAGTGACTTTTTCTCATTCTTACCTGGAACTTTGAGAAGTTTTCCCGATAATGGACAAGTAAGACAATCAGTTAAACTTAATTGAGCCAGTCCATCAGTTGTTAATGTATCATCATCCTGTACAGATGTTGCATTTGGTTCGCAACTTTTTGCCGTCATTATAAATTCACGTGCATGGGCTCGTTCTGACACACGACTTTCATGTGAAAATTCATCTGATATTCCTCTTGATTGATTTTGTTCTTTTAAACTTTTAAGATATTTGGAAAAATCTTTATAGTTTTTTTCATTTGCAATATCAACAATAGATTTATCATTATTAGTAAGCAAATTTAAATCTAATTTGTATTGTTGAACATAATCATCGAATCTTTTTTGATCGCCTGCATACACAACGTGATGAATGAAATAAAATTTACGATACGGTGGTTTTTCATTAACAATATCAGGCATTTGATTTATTGTAAATTGACATGCATCCCAATTTCTAGCTCTTGCATCATCCAATAATTTATCCATCATTACTAAACGTTCAATCCGTTGATGCATTGCTCCATTTTTTTCCTTCCTTTCTCGAGCAATTTCTAACACAGTTTTATTATCATTTGTTCTTGATAACAAACGAAAAGATTTATTTCGTGTTTCTAATACAAGTAATCGATTTAATTGATCGACATTTCCATGATAAACTATCTGATGAATAATTCCCCATCTTCGTCCGTCAGGTATTTGTGTTAACCATTCAAGATGATTAATAATACCTTGTTCAATTATTTCAAAATCCTTATTACCATGTGCACTCTTGTATAAATCATCAATCGTTACTGTATCGCATTGTTCGTCACGTCTTGCCATGCTATTTATTATCTGTATGAAAAACAAAACACAATAACAGAATTTAATTTAAATGAAAAAAAAATCGTGTTTGAGCAAAGAAATAGAAAGTTACTGATAACTATATGCTCGTAACTAATGTAAATTTGAAAAAAATAATGCACACACACACACACATCTTATCAGATTTATTTCCCAGCACAAGCAAACTACTATATACAAATGGTTGCCAACATATTTTTCTTTCTTCTGTATTATAAATATATCTGAATAAAATCTGTTTTTTCTTTCCTCGAAAAAAAACCAAGGTTATCTAAATATAATAATTACTTTTCTCTATCTTAAAATATATATTCTTTTGTATTTATCTAACAAGTGGGTCATTTGATTACCTGAGCTACTGTCTTTAAATTGCTTTATCATTGACAAACAATGATGAAATACCTTCTATATTTACTTATAGGTGTTTTTATACACCCAGCAAAGACATTATGGTCGTTTTCTCGTTCGTCTATTCGAATGAATCAAAAAATAAAACAATAATAAGAGAAAGAAAAGAATAGCAGAGCATCAGCAACGTGATAGGATGGAATGAATTAACCCTTAAAAACTGGGAAAGGTTTTTTCCAACATGAGATAAAATTAATCACTAAAATGGAGCTTCCAAACACTCAATATAATTATATTATAGTGGAAAAAAGTTATCTTTTTTTTTCATAGAGATATAGCATGTCACTTCCAAAAGACATTTCCTGTATGATGTCGTAATAATACCAAGAAATGTTGAATAAAGACTCCACATTCAAATATTTTATATTCGGTTGAACTAAATATATATGAAGTTTATCTCTAAATAGTCGTTTTTTCAGTAGGAATGTACACTGAAATATCTAAATCCAATCGATTAGTAACCTTTTATGTTTGAATTATAATCATATTCATTCGATTGTTTAAGATAGATATACTATAAGTATTTTGATCTACTGAAATTCTAAGAATGATCATTATGTAGTCAAACAATTATTCTTAAGTTAAAAATTGACTTTTAAATTTTTATCAACACATTTATTAACTCTTTAATTAGAATTTCATGGAATAAAATATAATCTATTGCTATTAGCAACAACAGATATTTTCTACAGTTGAAAATTGAAAAAACTAATCAATAAAATAAAAAAGCTTTTCTACCGTTATTATCATTCAATAAAGGCAATATATTAATAATATAATTTTTTTCTTTATATAAGATAAGAAACAGAGCTCGACAGGATATGGGATCATTCCCGACCGATTCTGAGTTGGGACGGGACGACGTTTTTGAAGTTAGAGCGAAACGAGAGAGGATGCATCAATTTTCTTATCTCGTCGCACGAAACTATTTTAATGAAAATTTGATTCACAGTATTTTCTCCCACAATCATCTAATGAAAGTAAAGAAAGCAGCAACTGGTAGTAGTAAAGAGTGTTATGTAAAACTGCTAAAACTTTGAAACTTCTTAACTGAAAATGGATAATCAATCGAAAAAACTTCGATTGAAACAAGGGTTGTTCATTTCTTTTACTAAAGATAAATTATTCAACAGTATCTTAAAAAAAAGAAAAAGTGAACAGAGATCTAATAGTTCCAACTGTACGAAATTCATGAAAATACTGATCAACTAAACAAACATCTCAAAACATCTAATAGTTTGTATAATGCAAAAATAAATAACACCAGCATATAGTCATATGATAAGGCCGCGTAGCTCTGTGAGACTGGTCTGACTTATCCTACTATAAATCCGAAAATATCGTTCCTTTCGGCATAGCTTTGCTTCTTATTGGTCTTGTTATTGTTTTTGTAAGAAAAATGTTGTCTTGTAAATAGTATTGCGAAACTAATGCATAGAAAAATAAATGATTTGTTTTCAAAAAGAAAGTAGAAATTTGCTAGATTCTTTATTTATACTTCAAGAAAAAAGGAAGTATGTTCACATGATAGAATAAAGTGAAGATAGAACAACAAAGCTCTAAACGCGGGACAGAATGGGACGTATACTAAGATGACTTCGTCCTTTTTTATATTGTACCCAGTAGTCTTCCATGTTTTTGGTGATTTAGTCCAACTTTATTGAGTGTCAGTATGTATGATTTTCTTTTTTCATATGAAATAGTTATTATATGACATTAAAAATATTTATTATTTAAAGCTGTATTGACACTATTCTCTTCATCTATTAAGACTCTGACGAGATATTTTTAGAGTGCATGTTTTGTTTCCACGTTGAAAGGCATTTTTCACTATTTTCTGAAACTTAAACATTTTAATCTTCTAATTTACTGCTGTTATTTGTTTTTTTTTTCAATAGATTTCATAAAAATGATAAGATGAAAACTTATCAAAATATTATAAAATCAAAAAACTAATATATAAATAGAATGAATAATGAGAACACCTAGCTGCTCTCAAATCGATACTTATTGGGTGAAATTCTTTTGGTTTTGCATCGGTTTCAATTTTTATTTTTATTTTGAAATATTCTTTTTATCTGTGTAAGCACTGATAAGTCCGAATTGGATCTTGAGAAAACACAATCCCTCAACAAACAGTCAAATCTTACTTAACAAAGACACGAGACTTTGTAAAAAAAAAAAAGCAAGTCAAAAGATGCCGCTTTCTTTACAAGATATGGTCGAGAGAGATTGAATTCCTTCTATGTAAAGATACTATTAGTTTCATGTACAAAACTCGTATATTTACTCAAATTTATCTAGACTTTCGATGTCATACTACATACTTGTTTATAACCTATTCATTTAAACAGTTTTCTAGATCATTTTTTTTCTAAGGTTTTATTCAAAGAATGATAATAAATGTAAGTTCTATAAAAAAAAATAATTAATTTTATCGAGTATGCTAGAAAAGTATTATTTATCGTCTGGTCATGATAACAAAAAGGCTGCTCCGCTGGAAAAACATTATTGTTAGAAAGAGAAAAGCCATAAAATTATTTCATCAATTTTTCATATATTATTTATACGAGATGTACGATTTTCTTTCCACAGATTTATTTTCCATTGATTATTTGGATGAAAATATAAGGTGAGTGAGACTCACTATCAAAGTTAATATAGTATTGGAATAAGATTCCAGTAAATAAAGGATGTTCCAGAAATTCTGACACAATTTTAGAATATGTCGTTCACACATTCAACAAAAACAAACTATTTGAAACTTTGGCAGATTATTACACATATGAAATACTACCTAAATATAAAATTTGAGGTCTATATCTTGTATTATAGATGAGAATCAGTAACAACACTATCATATATTGTGTTTGAAATTTTTGTGCTCTTCATGTGTGCCAAATCATCTACATCAGATGATAAAATCTTAAACTTTTTTAAAAAGATTCGTCATGAAGAGCTATATAAAACTTGTAACAGCAGATCTCTGTTGATTTGTATTAATCATATGTAGTATGCTCAAAATGAAAAATCTACACAGTTCGACTAATTTTCACTAAACTGTGAACAGGAAAAACTGTTTTGAGAAACTTATTCATGCAACTTTTATAAAGCTGTCGATGGTATCTCTTTTGAAAAAATTCAAGATGTTTTTATTTTCTCTAGCTGAAATACATGCAAAATAAAGTTTTTCAGTTTCAGTATACCATGAATCATTAATACAGAACAACAGGCATCTGTAATTACAAGTTTTGTAAAGCTCTTCATGTCGAATATTTTAAAAACAAGTTTAAGATCTTCTACATTGACCTAAGCTGAGATATACACAATTTGGCGCACACATAGAAGACACGAACATCTTAAAAATCTGCCAAAGTTTCCAATAGTTTGTTTTTGTTGAACGTGAGAAAGACAAATTTAAAAATCATGTCAGAATTTCTGGAAAATCCTTTATATAGACAAATAACAAAATAAATGAAGAGAAACGATTGTTTAACTTATTAAAAATCATAGATGGGACTGTTGAAAATAAAACCTTTTATTTAGTAGTTATTCGATTTGTGAATCAGTCTTAAGACTAGAATCAAATAATTAGGTTTTATATTTATTAGAGGTTGTGACATCGTCTTTTTTATATAAGAATTTATTTAAAGTTTGTTTACTTACTTCATTTCTCATTGAATTAAACAATAGAAAGTAAACTCACAGTAGTAAAACCTATATTTCTTTGTGAAAAAAATTCAATTAAGACTGAAAATAACAAACCAAAACCAGATATATTTAAAGTAAATCTTATAATTACATTTATAATAGACAAGACTATAGAGTTGTGAAGAATTTTTTTTCTTGTCATTCTGTTATTTGGCGAATACTAATTATACAAATATAAGATGATAAAAAAATTTTATTCATATATGATAACTTTATCTAACTAGCTGACATAGAAGTCCAAACAGGCCACTAGGCCTGCCTGACTTGTCTCTATAAAACTTCATAAAAAAATTCGTATTTTCAAAAGAAAATATATTTATAAAAAAAGATATTGAAGTACTTTGTATAGTGCATTTTCACGAATAATTATTTACCATTTTGGCATGATAAAATTCTGTCTACTAACATATGATGATCGCATTATTTATCGTTCACTCATTGATAGAATTTCTTTATACATTGAACTAAGTTATTGTCCACTGTTTTTGATCGTTTATCAATGTATTTTATATTAATTCTTCAATAATTTTTCCCATTTCGTACTTCATGTTTATGCTGTTGCAATATATTTATTCTTGATCAATGATTTTCTGTCAGTTTGTTGAAGTTATTTAGAATACTTTTAATGATATAAAGGTTTTGTTCCAGTTCTTCATGTTTTCTGTCTATTCATTCTCTACAGAGACAGTTAGAACTGGATTCACAGCTATGCTGTGTATTATTGAAGTTTTAAAAGAAGTCCATTCGATAGAATGCTTATTACTTTTTAATAAAGATAGTTAGACATCTTCCATTTTCATTATTCGAAAGAGGAGATCGGGAAGGATTAAGTGGAAAATATTGAAAAAGATAAAGAAAACTTCGATATGTGGATATTCTTTTTAATTTTTTTTCAAATTTCCTTTTCGGTATTTTTCCACAAATCCATTGGAAAATCTCTAACTATAGAGAAAGCAAAGTTTTTCCAAGAGCTTTCCATGGTAGTTTTCAAAGATGATATTCAGAAAAATTACTGATTTTTTAAAATAAAACGCATTTTTTCGTTTTCTTGCTGGCCTAGTAATTTGAAGAGCACTCTTGAAAATCTTATCTTAGCAACTGCGAGATATTGCTTTCTTCGTAAAGAGGAAAAGCATTTAAGACATAGATTATCGAATGTCTTGATCAACACGGGAGTGTTTATTTTAGATTTAGAAACTATTTGCAACGTCAATGATACTTAGGAAAACTTTCATTTCTTCATAAGTATATGTTTCTTAGTCCCTCTATTAAATGGTGAAAAAAGAACGTCTCTAACTATCTTTGTTAACGAATTATAAGCATTTTTCTCAATGACTATCTTCGGTTCTCATTGATAATTTCATGATATTTACAAGTAAAAAATAAACAGGATACGAGAGACAGGCTAAAGAGGTCTGTAGCCTGTCGTGGGAAGGCCAGACCCAATTTTTTAGACCTGTTTGGACCACTGAGCTGATATTCTTCATAGAAGTGAAGTATACTATTTAAACCACTATTTACTTTATAGATAGTTATAACTTATAAAGAAAGGCGACTTTGAAATCTTACAATTACTTCATTGATATTCAACTGAAATGTCAACATCAAATGTAATATCTTTGGAATATGCTTCTCAACAAGTGACTATTTATCTTGGCATTCCTATTTTAATACTTGGTGTAATTGGTAATATCTTTAATCTTATTGTTTTTCTTAGTTTGAAAACATTTCGAGAAAGTTCATGTGCATTTTATTTAATGATTATGTCCGCTGTTAGCCTCGGTCAATTGCTCATAGCTTTTTCTGGACGTATAATGGTCTATGGTTTTGATATTGATTGGGCAACATCTTCATTCTTCTATTGTAAATTCAGAATATTCTTTGGTACAACGTGTACAATAACTGCAGTAGTATGTATATGTTTGGCAGTAATTGATCAATTTTTAGCCACTTGTTCAAAACCTCGATGGCAACAATGGAGTAATATCAAAGTGGCACATCGTGCAATCCTTATATTTGTTTCTATTTCGTTTCTTCATGGAATTCCATATTTGATTTATTATGATCATGTTAAATCATCTAGTACAGGCAAAGTAATTTGTACAAGTACAAATGATATGCTTACACAATATCAAAGCAAGTTTTATACACCTGTATTGATTGGTTATTTACCTATGTTTATTAATGTTATATTTGGTTTATTAGCGTTTTATAATGTAAAGCACTTGGCTTATCGAACTGTACCACTTGTTCGACGTGCATCAGACAAACAATTAACAATTATAGTTCTTATGCAAACTGTTTTTAACATTTTCACTACAAATCCTTACATTATTACTATTATTCTTAGTTCGGACACAAATTTTATGCACGATTCAAATAATGCTGAAAGTATACGATTGGCTACTACTGTGGCTAATTGTACATATTTTTTATATTATGCGGTAAGAAGTCTGACAAAAATAAATGTTTTTATTATTATTATTTGTATTATTATAGAGTTCATTTTATGCGTATATGTGTGTATCTGAACGATTTCGACGACAATTCATTTATGTCGTCTCTAGAATATATAGTGATCGATGTTTACAGGCAGCTGACAATCAAGTGGTCCCACAACCTTGAAGGGTATTCACGTATAACATTCTATCATTGACAAATTCATTATATGTTGTTCGTAAGGTAGTTATTTTACTTCTTTTATTTATGTTTTTTTGTTGTTGTATATCTATATTATTTAATTCACGATAAATACATAAATGTTTATCAATTTTTAAAGTACAAAATTTAATTAAATTAATCCATAATTCAGGTTAATTTAATACGTTAAAAATAGATGGTTTTCTAAAGCTAAACAGAAAGATAAAAGTATAACATATTTCGAAGTCTCATGTAGTTTTTTTAAACCTTTGAAACATGCTTATTTAATGAAAAATTTATAAGTAAATCAACATAACTATCTTGTTTTTCATGATTTTTGAATGCGAATAAAGAATAAACGATATTACTATGTATTTCTTATCAAAAGAAAATTAATAGAAAATATATATGATACGCATAAAATCACATTTTCCAAATGAGTTGCATCGTATTAAACTATTTTAAGAATAAAAATTTGTTTTATTCGAGGTAACTTCTTATTCTTTTAAAATGAGTATTAAAATATAGTTATTGTCTCATTAAAAATTAATTATACAAAATCAAAAAGATGTTTGTTTTATTTATTTTCACTTTTAGTATAGAAAAGGCATATCTTTATTAAACAGTTTTTTTTTCTTTCATATAATTTCTCTATTATTTCATCAAGTGTTAGTTTCAGTTTTTTAGAAAAATAATTCACAAAATTTTTTTTATAAATTATGGCGAAAAGATTGAATTTTCTATAAATAATAATCACAATAATGCTGAATATTTTATCAAATAAAATTAAAAAATATATTCTTATCTTTATATCTTTATTTGATATTCTCAGAGCTTTTGAGTATTCATAAGTAAAAGTAAATTTTGATAACACCATATTGATAAACCAAGTTGGTAAAAGTACGTGATCAATAGTGCTCGATGTTAAAAGAAACACAAGTTCTTTTAAATATTCTTTTATTTGGAATGTAATTGACCAGCAATAAAAAAAGATGGTAATAATAGATAATTAGACATTAACGACTATGCACAACAAGACAGAGAGAGAAAGAAACAGACGGCTATATCAACGACAACTATTTTTCTCCTTCCTTCCTTTCTTGTCCAGATATGCGATGTGATAAATAAAAACCGAAAAATAATCTCTGGAAATGTTATTTATTATAGTCACAAGTCGTCAAAGTATATACTTACCTAAAGAATTCCTTGTAAAATATTTGAAGATAATATAACAATTCTTCATCAAACAAAAGATAGATTTAAATGACAAAATTATTATCAGCTTAAAAATCTACTATAATAGACTAAAAGAGCATGTGATGTTTTATAAGATTATATTTGACGTTAAAACCTAGAACCACAATTTATTGGTTATCTTATCCTATACAGTTTTGTAGCCCAGACGTTTTTGAATCTGGAGCATCAAAGTTATTTTTTCTGACATGTATTATAACTTTGAAAATATGTAAAAAATGTTGGAGGTACATGTCGTTGGACGTAGCCTTTCTTTTTGTATCATTTCAAAATTAAAAAAATTCTTGCTCAGTCACGTGGAATATTGTATTACATTATATGAGATGATAGAGAAAACAGAGACAAATAACTTTTGTTCCAGAGGTACTTGCCGATAATGTATTGTAAAGACAACAGACGTTTCATAAATGATATTTATGCTAAAATAGCTGTAGTGATCAGAATTATCTTGGGTAAAATTGCTTAGATGATCCGAGTTACCCCATGTGGGGTAATTCGGATTACTTCAACATTGCTTTTAGCATTTTTCATAATACTTTTTTTTACAGTACATGACTTTCTGGAGGTTCTTTCGTCGTTTGATAGAGAAAACCTCAATCTACTTCTATTATAAAAATTTTGTCTACACGATATATAACAGAGAAGAACGAAGAAAAACAAGATGAATTTTTCAAAATTTGATTCGAATATGTCTTCCATGTAATCAACAAAATCGAAATGATTTTATTTATTTTTGTCCTTCATGTTATGAAGGACATCAATGTGAATTCAGTATGCAAGCATTTCGTTTTATTCTTGATTCACTTCTTGTCGACTATTCTCGAACAGTGAAATTGATCTATGTCTGAATGGTTAGCCTTCTTGCAATCATTGAATTATTTAATAATCTTAGTTCATTTGTGATATTTAAACGACCTACACCAAGAAAGTTTGGTATTGACAATTATTTATTAATTGTAAGTTGTTTAAATCAAATGGCTTTATTTTTTCTACTTTTCAAATTCATTGAAATAACTGTTGGAACATGTAAATTGATCTCTTATTTTGTTTCTATGATGACACGATCAACGTATTGGTTAACAAGTTGGATAACAATTGATCGTCGCCTAATGATTCTGTTTCCAACATCATTATCTTTGAAAAATCCTCGTGTATCGATTGGAATCAGTGTTTTGACATTGTTGATTCTGCTTGGTATGCATGTTCATGAAATCATCTCTTTATATACGATCATTGAACAACTTGCTACTGGTTTATCAATTTATGTAACAAATTTTAATAGAAAATTAATCTCAATTTACAATCGAATTTCTACTTTAATTCATTATCTTTTTCCATTCCTCATTCAAATCATTTGTATAACTTTATTAAATAATTATATTATTTTCAATTATTTCATTTTATTTATCTTCTTTTTCTTATCAATTTTAAACATTAAAATATTCTTAATAAAATATCATTAATAAAGTTTATCATTGAAAGATTTTTAAAAAAAAGGAATCAAATTAATAATTTATCGATTTATTCGAATTGATAAAGAACATTCTATTTTGTAGAAGAAGACATAACGAATTCAATAAGAAAAAAAGCTTAGGTCAATCGGTTGAGAAATGACAGAGATATTTAAAAACTAAAAAATACTTATTTACTCTGGCCCACCTGATAGTCTCATCCTGTCCCACTATAAATCCGAAAAAGTCGTTCCGTTCTGCATAGCTTTGCTTCTTATTGGATTTGTCATTGTTTTTGTGATAAAAACATTATCTTGTAAATAGTATTGCGAAACTGATGAAAAAAAAGATCTGTGTTATTTCAAAAGAAAGTAGAAATTTGCTAGATTTTTTGATTATACTTCAAGAAGAAAGGAACTATGTTCACATGATAGACTAAGGTAAGGACACGACAAGAAAGCTCCAAACAAGGAACAGAATGGAACGATCAAAACGTCGTTCGGTGGAGCCGACGTATGAAAAAAACTTCGTCCTTTTTTTTTATATTGCATCCAGCAATCTTTCGTGTTTTTGTTGGTTTAATCCAGCTTTATTGAGTGTAAATATGTATGATTTTCTTTTTTCATATAAAATAGTTATTTAACGTTGTATTGTCACTATTCTCTTCACTTGTTAAGATTCTGACGAGATGTTCTTAAAGTGCATGTTTTTTTTTTGACGTTCAAGGGCATTTTTCGCTATTTTTTGAGAATTCAGAATTTTAATTTACTAATACTATGTTTTTTTCTTCAATAGATTTCATAAAAATAATTAGATGAAAACTTATCAAAATATTATAAACTCAATAAACTAATATACGAATAGAATGAATAATGAGAACGTCTAACTGATTTCAAATCATTACTTATTGCATCCAAACTTTATGGTCGTGCGTCAGTTTCCATTTTTATTTTTATTTTGAAATATTCTTTTTATCTGTGTAATTACTGATGTGTCCAAATTGGTTCTCGAGGAAGTTCAGTCTCTCAACAAACAGTCAAATCTTACTTAACAAAGATACAAGACCAGGCCTGCAGCACACAAAAAAATCTGAAAAAATTTCCCAACTTTCAGAAAAATACGTGTCAGAATATCTTTTAATCAAAAATATATGTTAAAGAAAAGAATCCTGTTCTTTCCTCAATTCATAAGTGTTTTATTTAATGTATAAGACAGAACTAAAAAAGATTAGTCTTGTTTCTATTCATTTTACTCAGCCCATATAGGTGATCCGAGGATGATGGTAACTTCGGTGCTTCTTGCTATCTAAGTTGACGGATGACTCATCACTTAGACGTTATCAACTTCCATGGTTGATATTGTTCAGATTTTTTATGAAAGTACCAGCATTTATCTTTGGTTTTTTAATTGACTGAAGCATTCCAATATAATACTGGTTTTGCATTGGCGAAAATTCGAATTGGTTTTGAATGTTTTTTCAAAACTGATTTAAATAGCAGTTTTATTACATTCGACAAGTTTACCGAAAAAAAAAATTGAAATAAATGAAATATGGAAAAGACAAACTTAATTTCTTCCAAGGTCACTCTTACAATCCATAAGATTTATATCTGAATTGTTGGTTTGTTGTATACTTTATTTCTACAGAAGTTATCTGTTTATAACCAACAGAAAATATATGATGAATATCGAAAAAAAATCTAATATCATAGCTACAGGTCTTCGATAGAGAGAACGACGTAGAAACTAGAATGAGATCAAAAAGTAATAATAATAGATATAGAGGAGTATGAATATTTTCTGTTGAAATATGAAATTTCCGTGTTAAATTTTATAATTTAATTCTCGTCTAGAAATAAATAAATTTCTGTCTCAAAACTCTTCCAGTGTAGCTCAATTATATCATATGTTTTCTTTTTCTTTCTGTTGCTTTAATTTCCGTGCATATATAACGCGTATAACGTACATATGCCTTCTGTTTCCAGGTATTTCTTCAAACATTTTGTCTTTTTGATGCCATTCACATACTTTCCCTTTAATCATGTTTTCTTTCAAGTGTGTTTAATTTTCTCTAGCTACTTCATATAGACACAGTTGTCGTTTGGAACAAAAATAGTTTAGCATTAATGTATCAGTGCACTCCTCATTAACAAGAATAATTAACCTTTTCTTCTAGAGAAATTAAGTTTCCTTTTTTGAAGATTGAGATACCGCTATTTAAGCTACGGTTACTTTCTCATTCAATAATTTTTTGTGTTTTACCTTCAATCCAGTATATTTTCCAGATATGCCGATCTGTGCACGCATGTACGAAGAAATTTTTTATTTTAGTGGCAGATTCTATACCTCTGATATTTTCCCTTCTTAATTTTTCTCAAAAATTCGCCGAGAAGTCCGTTTTTCCAGCAGCGCCGCTACAACCTACGAATAGATTCTTTACCTCTGCGGGAGACACTATAAAAAAGCGAGTAAAAGGATACCGCTTTCTTTACAGACATGATCGAGAGAGATTGAATTCCTTCTATGTGACGATGCTATTAGTTTCATGTACAATATTCGTATATTTACGCAAATTTATCTAGACTTTCGATGTCAAACTACATACTCATTTATAATCTATCTATTTAACAGTTTTCTAGATCATTCTTTTTCTTTCTTCTTTTCTAAGGTATTATTCAAAGAATGATAATAAATGTAAGTTCTATCAAAAAAAATAATTAATTCTATAGAATATGCTAGAAAAGTATAATTTATCGTTTAGTCTTGACAACAAAAAACTTGCTCCGTTAGCAAAACATTATTGTGAGAAAGAGAAAAGCCATAGAATTATTTCATTAGTTTTTCATATATTATTTATACGAGATGTACGATTTTCTTTCCACAGATTTACTTTCTATTGATTACTTGGATAAAAATATAAGGTAAGTGAAAGTCAATATATTATTAGAATAAGATTCCAGTAAATAAAGGATCTTCCAGAAATTCTGACACAATTTTAGAATATGCCGTTCGCGCATTCAACAAAGATAGACTGTTTGAGACTTTGGTAGATTATCACACATATGAAATACTACATAAATATAAAATTGGAGGTCTATATCTTGTATTATGGATGAGAACTAGTAACAACACTATCATGTACTGTCTTTGAGATTTTCCTGCCTTTTACGTGTGCCAAATCATGTACATCTCGGTATAGATAAATGTTAAACCTTTTTTTGAAAGATTTGTTATGAAAAGCTATATAAAACTTATAATAGCAGATCTCTGTTGACTTATATTAATCATATGTGATATACTCAAATTGAAAAACCTACATAATACAATTAATTTTCACTAAACTGTGGGTAGGAAAAAAATGTAAAAAACTCAAAGTGTTTTTGTTTTCTCTAGCTGAAGTACATGCAAAATAAGGTTTTTCAGTTTCAGTATGCCATGAATGATTGATATAGAACGACAGATGTCTGTAATTGCAAGTTTTGTATAGCTGTTCACGGCAAATCTTTTCAAAATTAATTTAAGATCTTCTACATCGATCTAAGCTGAGATGTAGATGGTTTGACACACATGAACGTCACAAAAATATAAAATGATAGTGCTGTTACAGATTTTCATCTATAATGCAAGATATAAATCTCAGACGTTGTAATTATATAGTGCCTCTTATGTGTAATAATCTGCTAAAGTTTCGAATAGTTCGTTTTTGCTGAACGCGAGAATGACAAATCTTAAAATCGTTTCAGAATTTCTGGAATACCCTTAATATGGACAAATAACAAAATAAATGAAGAGAAACGATTGTTTAACTAATTAAAAATCATAGATGGGGCTGATGAAAATAAAACCTTTTATGAAGTAGTTATTCAATCTGTGAATCAGTCTTGAGACTAGAATCAAATAATTAGGTTTCATATTTGTTAGAGGTTGTGACATCGTCTTTTTTATATAAGAATTTATTTAAAGTTTGTTCACTTCATTTTTCATTGAACTGATCAATAGAAAGTAAATCCTCAGTAGTAAAACCTATATTTCTTTGTGAAAAAAATTTAATTAAGACTGGAAATAATGGACAAAAACCAGATCCATTCAAAGCAAATCTTTATTTATAATACACAAAAATATAAATCTGTGAACAGTTTTCTCTTGTTATTCTATTATTTGACAAACACTAACTATATGAATATAATATAAATAAAAATTTAATTCATATTTAATAGCTTTTTTAAATGAATGATATTTTTCATAGAAGTAAAGTATACTATTTTAATCACTATTTACATTTTATTTAGTAATAACTTATAAGATAAGAAGACTTTGAAATTATAGATTTATTTCATTAATATTGAATTCAAATGTCGACATCAAATGTTGTATCTTTGGAATATGCTTCTCAACAAGTGACTATTTATCTTGGCATTCCTATTTTAATACTTGGTGTAATTGGTAATATCTTTAATCTTATTGTTTTTCTTAGTTTGAAAACATTTCGAGAAAGTTCATGTGCATTTTATTTAATGATTATGTCCGCTGTTAGCCTCGGTCAATTGCTCATAGCTTTTTCTGGACGTATAATGGTCTATGGTTTTGATATTGATTGGGCAACATCTTCATTCTTCTATTGTAAATTCAGAATATTCTTTGGTACAACGTGTGCAATAATTATAGTAGTATGTATGTGTTTGGCAGTAATTGATCAATTTTTAGCCACTTGTTCAAAACCTCGATGGCAACAATGGAGTAATATCAAAGTGGCACATCGTGCAATCCTTATATTTGTTTCTATTTCGCTTCTTCATGGAATTCCATATTTGATTTATTATGATCATGTTAAATCATCTAGTACAGGCAAAGTAACTTGTACAAGTACAAATGATATGCTTACACAATATCAAAGCAAGTTTTATACACCTGTATTGATTGGTTATTTACCTATGTTTATTGATATTATATTTGGTTTATTAGCGTCTTATAATGTGAAGAGCTTGACTTATCGAACTATACCTCTTGTTCGACGTGCATTAGACAAACAATTAACAACTATAGTTCTTATGCAAACTGTTTTTAACATTTTCACTACAAATCCTTACATTATTACTATTATTCTTAGTTCGGACACAAATTTTATGCACGATCCAAATAATGCTGAAGGAATACGATTAGCTATTGCTGTGACTGTGAGTATATATTTTTTAAATTACGCGGTAAGAAGTCTGACAAAAATAAATGTTTTTATTATTATTATTTTCATTATTACAGAGTTCATTTTATGCATATATGTGTGTATCTGAACGATTTCGACGACAATTCATTTATGTCGTCTCTAGAATATATGGCGATCGATGCTTACAGAAAATGAAAACTGACAATCAAGTGGTACCGGAACCATGAAGGGTTTTCAGGTATAACATTCTATCATTGACAAATTCATTATATGTTGTTCGTAATATAATTATTGTACTTCTTTTAATTATGTTTTTTTTTGTATATATGTATTATCTAATTCACAATAAATGCATGACTGTTTATCAATTATTAAAGTAGGGATTTAATTAAATTAATCCATAATTCAGGTTAATTTAATACGTTAAAAATAGATGCTTTCTGAAAACTAAACAAAAGAGATAAAAGTGTAACATATTTCAAGATCTCGTGAAGTTTTTTTGAAACTTTTGAAGTATGTTTATTTAATAGAGCATTCATAATGAAATCAACATACCTGTCTTGGTTTTTATGATTTTTTTTAATGTGAATAAATAATAATAAAAACAAGAATTGAGAACATTTCATCAAATAAAACTAAAAATATCCTCTTATCTTCCGATGTTTATTTGATATTCTCGCAGAGCTTTTGGGTATTCATGAGTAAAAGTAAATATGAATCGTCAATGATTCACTTATTTCAATTACATTAAAAAAACGTTTTATATGATAATATTCAGGTATGTTCTGGTCAGTGATCTAAGACGAATTATCGTAAAATTCAACAATTTTCTACTTTAAAGTAACTATCAGTTTGACCATTTAAAGACTTATGTAGTATTATTAAATCATAGTCAGTAGTTTCATGATTTTATATCTAATGGAGATTGTTCCTATAGTTGTTTATTGAATCTATGAGCAAATAAATTATGGAAAGTTTCGTTTAGCCACTTCTTATAACAATAATTATAGATTATATGATAATCTGATTAAATATTCGAGTTCTACTTTCATGAAAGGATGCTGAAAATTCGTAAATAAACTTTTTCTACAAATTATTCGAATTTATTTTTGTTTCACAACGCCAGACATTCCATATATTTCAAGAATGGTAACTATTTGAAAGTATTTTGATTTTATGAATATGCTCTTAATATGAGACAAGATTCAATACCTGCGAATTATTCATATCTTCGAATATACAGATAAAACAATGAAATTATTAAAAGAAACTGACAACTGATTTTGTTTAAAAATAAATATTTTGAATAAAAACGAGAGTATTTTCTTAATTACAAGAAACAAATTTTCGAGATATGTTGGAACTACAATGAAGAGACACTCGTAAAACGCTCAACAATATAGTTTGATGTTGATGGAAGGTATTCATCAAATAAGAGCCAATCCAATATTCTTTGTAGTTATTCATCCGATGTATTTATCATTTTTTGCTTAAAAAAATATGTTAAATAACATGATCTAATATAATCTTCTTCTTAATCAGATTTAAAGAATTTATTGAGATATTAAAACGGTAACCTATTTTCTCTGTTAGACAAGTAAGAATTAAAGAAAAAAAAAGACTATTGTACCGCATAGTTTGACATATATTTTCAAATAAAAAGTAAAAAACTACAAGGAATATTGGGTTGCTTCCAAATGAGTTAGTTTTGACTTTCGTTTGTTAAAAATCTTCTACAAATATCAGACTATATAGATGAAACTTTTATCAAAGTCTTTTTTTTTAACATAATCTGAGATTTTTTGTACAACTTGTTGCTACTTGACAAAACTTCTTAAAGAAAATGAACTACTCTTTTTGTTTCAGTATAACAATAATTCATTCTATTAAAAATAAATTAAGTTTAATAAGATAAGTAAATTATTCATGTGTCTATTAAACGATTGTTACATATAGTAAAGTATAAATTAACTGCATGAAGATAAATAATTTTTCTTTTAAAATTGAATAAAATTCTTACTTTTAATTTATTATATCACATCATCTATCAATACGGAAAGATCCATCAAAGACAGAATACCTGAAAGAAAAAATATTACAATTGAATATTTTGATATAACTCAATTTCTCATGACATCGATAAATATATGTTTCTTTCGTTGCAAGTTATATATTCTAATGACATTAGTTGATTTTATCGAAAATACATTCAATATTCGACATGTCTGATTAATTACCAATAAATAACCTATGTGTAAAAAATCGTAGTACAAAAGTAGTTAGCTAGAAAGAGAACTTCATGCTCTGTCTAAGTATATCATCAGAATTAAATTCTGATTATATATTTAGACAGAGAATGAAATTCTCTTTCTAGCTAACTACTTTTGACTCTCTTCTACAACCTATAAGCAGTCGAAAATCAAACAAAAATTTTTACACATAGGTTAACACAGTTTTGATGAACTGTTAAACGAATATAAATCAAGAAAATATGTTAAAAAATTACTGTAATTTCCAAACTATAATTGTAAGTATAAGACAAAATCAAATTTGAAGTTATTTTGTAATTTTTATTCATATTTATTCTTTATACAATTTATCTCTATGCTTTTCGTTTGATATAAGGTTGGAAAGATGAGAACAGAAAGAAAAAGCAATGGTATCCACGATTATTAACGTCATGTTTTGCAGCACACCTGAAAATGTTTAATTATGTGTAGGTGTATCGAACAATAATGTTGGAAAATTGAAGAAGGAATTTTCCATCACGAATAAATATAAAAATCCAATTGACAATGTCATTTTTCGTTGTATTCGATGCAAAAGCAAAGATCATTACTATTGGTAATTAAAGAATAGTCAATCACTATGGTAAGATTTTGTCTTTAATATTAATTTTATATTTATGTTATTTTTTCTACAAAAGATAAAAGAAGATTTTATGTATTTTTCTATGTAGAATAGTGACACACAAATAATCACCAATGATATTTGTGAGGATCAATATCAATGCTTCATACATCGTGACAATGCTTTTCCTATATTTTGCAAGGATACATCGTGAAATGCATATCATCCATTAATCATTTATATGCATAATATGTTTTGTAAAGATATATTCTGTTCACAATTGATTATTGATTATTTACAAGAAAATTATATTGTTTGGTCATGGGATATGACATATGAATCAAATAGGAATAAGTATATAATATTAATATGTATAGTTTTATGAAATAAATTCATATCTTTTAAATAGATTTATTCAAATTGGAGAAGATATATTTTCTAAACAATTTTTTATTGATTTTCCTGTAACAGACTGTCCAATGTTAATCGCTATTATGCCTGAATGTTTAAAGAGAAATGATTCAGGTTTAGCATTTACATATGATTTTAAAATATTACTGAAAGGTGATATTTTGATGTTTACTCATCCAGAATTAAATCTAGATGCATTATTAAATGAATTAGTTATTTTCAAGGAAGATTTTAATAAAAAGAAAATTCTTGTATGTATTTTTTTTTATGCTGGACTCTATAGATATTTACTATAAATTTTATTTAAGTCATTTAATTTTGCAAAGACTACATGTCTATCTTTGGAGATCATTTTGGAAATTATCAAATATTTATCATTAAATGACGTTATTAACGTATTTTCAATTGATATTCTACCTTTATTATGGAAATATAAAGTACAATTGCCTGTCTTAGAACCTTCTATTCATTTTATGTCGACAATTATTGAAAAAATTACTCGTAAACAAATTTTTTCTTTATACTTTAAAGCAGCTCAACTCAAATCATTAATGCCATTAATTTCATACACTACTTTCGATTGTGTTATCTCATTAACTCTTTTCAATCTTCAAAATGCAAGTCAACTCAACGGATACAAAAATTATTTTTCTAATTTAACCCGTCTTTCTCTATGCTACGATATTAAAGTTGATTTTTATAGTTTAACAAGATTATTTAATCAATTTCAAAATCCACTTAAACAATTAGAAATTCATTGTAACTCTGTACTTTGCTCGCATAATCGTACAAGCTATTTTTTCAGTAGAGTTACTAAGTCTAACGATACGATTAAATATTTTCTGCTTGATATAACTTATGGTTCTATGGAATCAATCAATAATTGTGTTAAAAACTATGATACATGTTTTTTTAATGACAACAACGGATTTCATCACAGTTATGCCAAATATTGAACATGTTCGTTTAATTATAAATGAAGAAAGTATCAAGAAGTTGTTAGATATAACTGAATGGATATGTCTAGCAGATAAATGTCCACAATTGAAAAAAGTGACATTACAAATTATTAGAAATATATTACATAACATAATATTAAAAGAGAAAATCCTGCAATTTCAGAAGGAATTATATAATATGAGAAAAATAATTGAATTTCGAATTATATCTAAATAAATTTTTATGAAACATAAAAATGTTTATAATAAACAAGAATATAGTAACTATATATTTTCTTTTGAGATTTAAGCTAAACTCAATCCAATTGGATGTTACCAGTCAATATATCTATAATGTATATCTTTTTTGTATTATAATAATTCATGATGATTCCGAAAAATATTTGTAAGACAAATGAGATCAATAACATAATAAAATGAACTATGAATTCCGATTTTTTTGCTTTGATCATCAACTAATCCTATACAGTAAAACTTCTACTAGTGAACACCTCTCAATTCTGAACAATGAACAGGATTTTTGATCCCTTCAACAAAGAAAACCTCTATATAATGAACACTTTTTGGCCGATCCCGATGGTGTTATTTTCGATTAACTTTGATATTTCAAGAACCAATATCATATGAGATAGCTGACTAATAATTGTGGATGTTTTAATTAATATAGGTTTGATGAAAGATTTGATTGTATATTTATATTGCGCATGATTAGAATCTAGGATTGTCTTATATTATTTTCTTCAAATCTAATGATAGTCAATATTCAAAGGTGAAAAAAAAATAAGAAATTTCGGAAAAATAAAATTTTTCCGTCTGATCTGTAAATTAACATATCACAATATCATTGTCTACTGAGATAATCATGATGAAATTTTATTTTTCAAAGAGTTGTTCATCATGAGAAAATGAAAAATAATAGTAGCAATAATCGATATTGTTCAGTAAGATATGAATGTATAAATTCTGAAATATTGTACGAATGTTAATTCGTTTCTATTTTCAAAACTGTGAATACAATAATCAGATAACGAGATATGCTTTAAACATGATATCAACTATCCAAACGATAATGATTCATTTAATATAAAATTGATCAATGATAGTAACTATGTTTTCTTAAAAACTATAGAACAAATCAAATATGTTATGAATTATTGATTTTTTTTTATAATTGTGCTACTAAAAATATCGATAATTATTTCATATATACAAGAGAAGGTCCCGAAATGATGATTTGAGTTGAAGGCTGATCTTTGTTTGCTAAGAAACTATAGTCAAAAACATTTTTTCACTGTATGGGAAGCTATCAGTAATGTAAAACTACAATGCCTCTTATTTTTCCTTCGAACATACATTTCTAGATTCAGTTTTTAACATTGATAATGAATATCTCGTTACAATTACAACTTGTCAAAGTCTTCATAGAGAAAAATGCAAAATAGTGGAAGGATGTTAAAATTTATAAAAAAATTAAGTCGAGAAACATTTTGTTAAGTAGACTTTATTTAAAGGGTGTTCCAGAAGTTCTGAAGCTTTTTTAAAATGCATCGTTCTCGCTTATAATAAAAGCAAATT
>JAJEKB010020795.1:632506-679393 GCA_022393335.1 Macrotrachela quadricornifera | reverse complement strand
TTTTTTTTCTTATATCAATTAATGTTATTTATAATAAACAAACTATGGATAATGAATTATCAAACGCTATTACCAACGATTGCATGAACATAAATCAACATAGTAATGTTCATTTAGTCGAAAATGTTCTTCTCATTTGGTTGGATATTAATATCAATAAAAACAACAATGAAATTTATCAGAATACAATTACTCAATTACATCGTATAGTTAGTAGAGTGAATATGTTTAATGATGTTGATCAATGCATTGATTTTCTTACTGATAATGATAATGTAAAAGTTCTTATGATAATTTCTGGTGAATTTAATCAATATATTGTATCTCTAATTCATGATATTATTCAACTCAATTCAATCTTTATATTTTGTAAAAATAAAATAGTATATGACAATTGGATAAATGAATGGTTCAAAATAAAAGGTATTTTTACAGAAATTTTACCTATTTATGAAGTTCTTAAACAAACTATTCAACAATGTGAACATAATGCGATATCAATTAGTTTTATTTCTACAAATGAAATTGAATTAAATAATAATTTCGATCAATTAGATCCATCATTTATGTATACACAAATTCTTAAAGAAATTATATTTACAATTAAATTTCAAAAAAAACATTTAAAAGAATTTATTAATTATTCCCGTGAAATAATGACTAATAACGAATATCAATTGGATAATATTGATAAATTTGAACAAAATTATTATGAAAAAACACCTATTCATTGGTATACTTGTGAAAGTTTTTTATATCCAATGCTTAATCAAGCTTTACGAACAATGAATGTAGATATAATCCTTAAAATGGGTTTCTTTATACAAAATCTTCATAATCATATCAAACAGTTACATATTGAACAATATCATTCTATGAAACCTTTCACTGTCTATCGTGGTCAAGGTTTATCCAAAAATGATTTTAATCAAATGATGAAAATTAAAAATGGACTTATATCATTTAATAATTTTTTATCGACTAGTAAAGATCGTGAAGTTTCCTTTGCTTTTGCTGAAAGTAATGGAACAAGTTCGGATTTAATTGGAATTCTATTTGAAATAAATGTTAATCCTTCAATAACATCAACACCTTTTGCTTCAATCAGTAATATTAGTTATTACGAGATAGAAGATGAAATTCTTTTTTCAATGCATACAATTTTTCGTATATGTGATATTAAATCTATAGATGAAAATAACCTTCTCTGGCAAGTGAATCTAACATTAACTGATGACAATGACCAAGAACTTCGTGCTCTTACAGAACATATACGAAAAGAGACTTTTCTAAATTCAAATGGATGGGTGCGTTTGGCTGAATTACTCATTAAAATGGAACAATTTTCTAAAGCTCAAGAAATATATGAAATTCTACTTAATCAGATAACAAATGAGGCTGAAAAAGGATTCATTTACGAGAAACTAGGAACGGCTAAACTGTATCAAGAAAAGCACGAAGAAGCTTTGTCATTTTATCAAAAATCGCTCGAAAAGTTCCAGAAAACTCTTCCTCCAAAACATCCTTTTTTTGCTGCTTGCTACAATAATATTGGTGGGGTGTATTACAATTCCAGGGTGTATCCTAAAGCACTATCGTTTTTCGAAAAAGCGCTTGAAATTTCGCAAGATATTCGTCCACCAAATCATCCTGATTTGGCTAATTTTTATAACAACATTGCTTCAGTGTATGGTGAAATGGGTGATAATTTGAAAGCAATCTTCTTTTGCAAAAAATCACTTGAAATCCTAGAAAAAATTCTTCCTTCTAACCATCCCAGTTTAGCTAACTCCTACCAAAATATCGGTATAAGGTATGTAAAGATGAATGAACATTTGAAAGGAATGCCATTTTTGGAAAAAGCACTTGAAATTAAAAAAAAAGTACTTCCTCCAGATCATTCCGATTTGGCTAATGCTTACAACGATCTCGGAATAATATCTAAGGAATTGGGTGACTATTCCAAGGCATTTTCTTTATATGAAAAAGCAATTGAAATTTGGCAGAAAACTCGATCTTTAAATCATCCTCGTGTTGCCGTTATTTATAGTAATACTGCGTTAATATATTATGAAATGGGTGAATATTGGAAATCACATTCATTCTATGAAAAAGCACTGGAAATAGATGAAAAAACTCTTCCATTAAATCATCCTTATTTGCCCGTATCTTATGAGTGTATCGGTTCAGTATACGCAACGATAGGCCAGTATTCAAAAGCTCTTCCATATTATGAACAAGCACTCAAAATTCAACAAATTACTCTTCCTCTAAATCATCCAGATTTAGTTTCATCTTTTAGAAAGATTGGTCACGTGTATGTGGCCATGGGAAACTATGTGAAAGCGCTTTCTTTTTTATGAAGAATCACTACAAATTCAGCAAGAAATTCTTTCTTCAAATGATCCTGAGTTGGCTAGATCCTATAACGATATTGCTTCTGTGTATAACAGAATGAATGAATACTCAAAAGCACTTACATATTACGAAAAATCTCTCGAAATCTATGAAAAAATTCGTTCGCCAGATCATTCTGACTTTGTTTTCGCCTACATGCGTCATGGTACAATGTATTACGGCATGGGTGAGGACTTAAAAGCACTTATATATTACAAAAGAGCACTTGAAATCGAAAAAAAAGTTCCTGTTCTTGGTAATTTTGATTTGGCAGCATTATACAATTTGATTTGTGTAGTATATACTCAAATGGGTGAATACACGAAAGCAATGGAATTTTGTGAATGTGCTGTGGATATTGCACAAACTGTCCTATCGTCAGATGATTTTGTTCTTCAAGGTTACATAGGAAATCTACATATACTAAGAAATAAATTAAAAGATTGACTATGAACGATAATTATATCATGATATAGATTATATTAATAAAATATCAACAGGTAATTTTGTAAAAAATAGTGTTTGAGCTATATTAAGAATTCTGATATAGATTTCCTTTGTATTACAATTATCTTGATTACAATGAATTATATGATAATGATTTAATTAATAAATTTTCAAATTCTTTTTCGTTTTTGAGTTGAGACTATGTCTATCTTATAGTTCCTAATGAGCTATGAATATCCTAAAAAGAGTTCGGATAAATGACTTATTCATACTGAGAAACTGCGTTTTTAGAATACTTTTTTAATAGAATGCCGTAGCTTCCCTCTAGTATATCAGAAAAATTGATTTTGAATATCGCCCTGAAACTTTGCATTAATATAGGCCTTAATGAGGTTAATTTATTGTGAAAGTTTTAGATCTATTCATTATTTCTATCCTGAAATACTAGCATCGCATCTGTGTATATATATAGGTAACAAAAGGGTCTGAAAGTTTCACGGTAGATTAGTCCCATTATGTTTAAAAATATTCAGTTATATTTTTTTTATTATATTCAAAGAAAAACTCTTTAAAAAAAAGTCTACGATACATTGAGATTTTATTTTATTATGTAAATAAATTTATAATTTTTGAAAAGTAACATAGTCTGAACCGGTAACAAAAATCGAGAATGATCCTGTAATATTTACAGAAAACGTCGTTACCACCAAAGTATAATTATTAGAATAAAGGTAAGTTTTAAAATAAAACTGATGATTACCACCATGATCGTCATCATATGTTATTTGGTTAACCCATGGATTTGTGGCGTTAAAATATTTAGAATATAAATAACCATACATGTTCATATTACTAGCGCTCTTGAATGCATATGCACCATTGGTTGGCACAATTACTTGAATTGCTTCGTAATAATATTCACTGGTATTAGCTCGCGGTCGAGTAAACATTGAACTATTTATTGTTAATGAACTTGAATAAGTTGTTGTTTTATTAACTTTTGAAGAAGCTGAAGAGGAAATATCAATAGAATAAGTAAGACAATGTTATTGATAAAATTGTACAGTTATCCTTACAAAAAAAATAATTTAACATTGAGTTAAAAATACATTTGTACATCGGAATTTTTTTGATAGATTTTTATATATAAGATTGGAAGTAATATTTTGATAGGAGAGTACTGTTATAATTTCAAATAGAATAAATAATGAATTTAAGAAATTTTCTACGTTTCTTGGTGTAGGAAATTTCTTAAATTCGATTTATTTATTTACTCTATTTAAAATTATAGCAGTGCCTGCTATCAAAATATTATTTCCAATCCTGTACAAATAAGTTGCAGCGATATAATTTGAAAAAAATATAATATTACTTGAAGTAGTTAAAGCTTTTGTGGTAAAAACAATTGTAAGAACCACTAAGACAAGTATAATAATTCCACTAATGATCAGAGGAATTGTCCTAGGTGCGCATTTCTTTGGTTGATGATTTGTTTCCCTTGAATTAGGAACTGCTACTGAAGTTGATCGTCTTTTATTTTCTGATACTCGTCGTACAGGTGGTAGTGTCACAGAATTTTCTTTTGCATTATATGACACAGTAGAATTTCGTCGTTGAGCGGCAAGACGTTTCAAACGAACATCAGGTCGTAGATCATGAATTTGTAATGGTTCTCTAGTGAATGGACTTGTACCATGTTCGGATATCCATTTTGTAATGGCTTCTCGTTCATAAACATAACCATCTTTAGCAATAACTGGATCATGAAAATATTCCATTGTAATAGGACAAATAAGATCATCATTTTCAACATCTTTTGTACTAGTTTCTTGAACCATATTTGCAAACAAAAATATTGCAAATGTAATGCACTCTCGTAAATCATGCCTGGTAAACAAAAAAAAAAAAGAACTGTTTTTTTTCTTTTCTTCATTTAAAAAAAGTAATTCTCATTGAATTTTTCTTTTTCTTTTTTGTCATAAGTAGCAACATTACTTCTATGGTGTATGAATTCTATACTATTATGAAATTCTCCAATTTTCATATTTTTTTGTTTTTAAATCAAAGATTTAATTTAAGAATTCATCAATGTAAATTAAATTTGTTTTCTTTTATCTAACTTCTATAAAAAGGACTAAAAGTTTATTTTTATGAAAAAAGAGGTCGCTCATCTCTCAAGATATTTACCTTATCCTACATTAAAATAAAAAATTTCTCTGATAATATAATCTGTTAGTTTGATTCAAGGGGAAGAGATCCTTATCCTAATATACCCTGCAACTTTGTCAATTTGTAGAGGATGCCGTCAATAGTGTAAGTGTGCCATAGGAAAGAAATCTGTCAAATATTGACCTAGTTATTAATTAATTAAGTTAAAAATTAATTCATCCGAATCCATTGAATTCCACTGCTACATGTGTTTATCGGAGATGCATCGATGGTTTTAACTCGTATTGAAGTAATACATTCGCCAAAACATTGACTTCATTTGTCACTCAATGTTTTTTTTAAATTTAAATCACCATTCATTAAAGAAAGCGACAATATAGTTTATTCTGCCTTTATGCTAACGAGAGACCTGTTCCAACTGATCCATCGCTTTTAAGCCGAAACGATATGCATCATGTAGATCCTAATGAGCTATGAATACACTAGAAAGCCTCAGGCCCATAGCATATTATTGTAGAGATATTGCATTTGAAGAGTATTTTTTTACCT
The DNA here is from genome assembly GCA_022393335.1 of Macrotrachela quadricornifera. Taxonomy (NCBI): domain Eukaryota; kingdom Metazoa; phylum Rotifera; class Eurotatoria; order Philodinida; family Philodinidae; genus Macrotrachela; species Macrotrachela quadricornifera. The sequence continues at coordinate 673,831 of JAJEKB010020795.1, read as the reverse complement.
CAGTCTCGTATTCCTCCTCAGAAACATTAGAAAAACTGACTTTCGAATTTCAAGTTGAAACTTTTTACAGAAATAGCTCTTGAAGAGAATAACACACCGTGAAAGTTTCAGCCTTTTCAATGGCTCCTACTCTGAAATAAGGACAACAGAATCTCCTAGTGTATAAGTGATATCGAGAGGGTGCTGTTATCATAGCTATATCTTAGGATAAGAACAACGGTGAGATCTGCAACTTTCATAATACACTATTCTCTCTTAGAGCTATTTCTGTAAAGCCAGTTTTTTTGATGTTCCTGAGGGGAACCATGGGACTAAGGTAAAATATACCCTTTAAAATGCAATATCTCTGCAGTAATAAGCTATGGGCCCGAACTTTTTTCAGTGTATTTATAGTTCATTAGGATCTACATGATGCATACCATTTCGACTTAAAAGCGATGGATCAGTTGGGACGGTTCCCTCGTTAATCGTTTACGCTTTACGTACATATTGACTGGTCATACAGTAGTCACGAGAGCTTTTTAATCTATATCAAACACATGAACTTCCCTACATTAATAGACTCGAGGTCTTCTATAATAATGGAGCAGACAAAATTTTCAGAATTCTCTTAATAGATGATCAATAACAAAATGACAATACTTTGCATTATATATTTCAAGTTTAAAATACGTATTATCAAAAAAAAATATCACAAGATGCAGTGTGAATGGCTTTACACTTTACAATAAACAATTAATTTTAATTATGTGCTTTTTATTTTTAAAAAAGTTCACATCCTCCTTGTGATTAGTTTTTGCAAGGGTCAAAACAGAACTTATAGAATGTTACTTTTTTTGAAAACAAAAGATAGTCAATGTAAATAAGCGTTATATCGTGGATTGTAAAGCTTTTCACATTGCATCTTCTGGTACGCTTTGTTCTTCTTTTAAATTATATGCATTTTGAGTTTAAAATATGCGCTGCAAAGTCCCGCCATTTATTAGGAACTACGCAGTATACAATCAGAATACTCGTTTTACTCGAATATTATACGTTCTATTGAGTGATACATTGATACTTCAGAGAGGTTGATAACATGTTATCTAATTCACGTTGTTTGAAAATGAGTGATTAAATTGCTACATGCTTTGATCAATAATTTGATTTTGGAACATTTTTCAAGTGAATATTGTACTACTAAGGTATAGCAGTGACCTGAAACAATGAGAGAACGAGCAAAAAAATTAAAATTTCATTTTTTGTTGCTCTCTTAATTGAAGATCTTTGAAGAAAACTAAATAGTATTTTAACTTAAAAGAATCCTCCTTTCTATATAGAGAAATTTTTACCATTTTCCCAAAAAGCCTACTTACATTATACATCTATGGTGAACTTTATTTTGGGAACCAGAAATAAAATTCGGCGCATTATCTGTCAAATAGATGGTATGGGTTCTATCTGGATCGTTATCGTACGAAGATAACGCAGCTTTTTATAACTCAAACTGTATGTTTTTCTGTTTCTGTGCCAAAAAATAAGCTTGTTTTCAAGATAAAAGCGATGGATTGATCCTCTTTTGTGTAGTGAACATTAATAGTCAAATAGTTTCCAGCAGTGTAAATATTCTTTCAATTTAGTTCGATACTCGTTTGGTAGTTGCTTTATTGTACTAGATATATTCATCCGATCTGATAGTGAAGGCTCAACAATTGGTTATCCAGATCGATTCAAACCTGATGTATCAGCAGTATCAATATAATGCATGAAAACCATCATCGTTAGTACTATTAAACGGTCGTATATCAAATGCACAGGCAATTATAACTGTTCTTTTATTATCTAGAGAAGTACTGATATCTTTACTCATGCATGTTTCTATTGATGAAATTGATTGATATATTACATTTTTTTCGAACAATTTTGCACATACAAATTGAGAGAACTACTTTCATTCCTTGGACTATAAATAGCGTTTAGATTTTGTATTCGTAACAGAGTAGATCAAACTCGACTGTTGTACATAGAATTCTTTCTTTAATTGAACACTAAATTTATTTTTCTCTTGCTCAAAATTTGTTCTAGAAGACTTGTTCAACATGACGTACATACTACATATACTGTGAATACTCCACAAAAAACAGAATTACCAGAGAGAGGAATCGACAGACAATGAACAACTATAATGTTTTCTTTTTGTTGACTTTCTCGAATGTTATTCAGGCTACCTACACTATTGTTATTCTTTCATTGAATGTAGCTAAGAGTGCACTATAGATGTAAATATCTTACTTTGACTCTACCCTCTTCTATCCTGCAGAACAGGATGGAACGGGTCGCTCTATTTCTTGAAATTTTTCATGTACACTTTTATTAATCGACTCTAAGATTACATGGCAGGACTTATGCAGCTTAAGAATCCTTTCGAAAGGTGTATGAATGTCCAATATATAATAGAGTTTAGAAAGATGTCTTAAACAGTAAAAACGAGGTTTATGATACGTTGTTTCTTCGCAAGCGCTTTATAGGTATAATGTTTTACGGTGTATCGGCACATACAAATTGCAACATTATCGCTTTCTTTTTCTTTTGAAAGTATAAAAATATCGTTCAGAGATTCATCATATTATCATCATTATCGTCGACCGTTTTTTCTTTTTATATCTATAGAGCATAGCACATACGATGAAAGAATCCTGTCACATGTCGATATATTTTTCTTTTCTTTTTTTCTTTCTCGCTTGAATGAGTATACTGTATGTGTCGAATATATTGTAGTCACGTGTAAGTCACCATCAAAGTTGCATATTAGAAGTGGTAATAATACGTTTTTTTTTCATCTATTTTGTAGAAATTGAAAATGTCTACTCTTCCACCTCTGGATTCCACAGCATTGCCTGTTGGTATCAAATCCCGTTACATTGATAATGTCAATGGTTTACGTATGCATATTCTCGAAGCTGGTAATGATGACGATCGTCCTCTACTTCTCCTTTTACATGGTTTCCCAGAATTAGCTTACTCGTGGCGAAAAGTAATGGTACCTCTCGCTAAACAAGGTTACCATGTTATAGCACCTGATCAACGAGGATACGGACGTACAACCAGCAGTGACAATAATAATGACGATGATTTTACACGATTCAGTATGTTGAATTCGTGTCAGGACATCATCACACTTCTCTATCGACTGAGCAAGACGAAAGTAAAATCGGTCATAGGACGCGATCTCGGTTTGCCTGTTGCAGCAAATTTAGCATTATTGAGACCAGATATCTTCGAATCCGTGGTCATGATGTCAGCACCATACTTTGGACCACCACCAATAGATACTCCGTCGAGAATACCAGTTATTGATGCACTCAGACAGTTAGGAAGAAAACATTATCGATGGTACTTTTCATCTGTGAAAGAGGCTGATTCTGATATGATCAATGCTGAACAGGGTTTAAAAGAATTCTTTCGTGGATATTTTTATTTTAAATCAGCTCAGCACTCAGAGAACAAAAATATTTTTGAATTGAAAGAATGGACAGCCGATGAATTGTGTAAACTGCCAGAATACTATGTCATGCAACTCGACAAAACAATGTCACAGACAGTTTTTTCCAATGTACCTGATACTGCTGTGCTTAAACAAGAAGTATCTTCATGGTTAACTGAAGATGAGATACAAATATACACTGATGAATATCAGCGTAGTTCGTTTAGGGGTGGCCTTCAGCACTATAAGTGTATAACGAGTGAGTATGATCAAAATCAACTGAAAGTGTTCAGTGGAATGAAAATTAAATGTCCTTCTACATTTATTTGTGGAGCAAATGATTGGGGTATGCAGTTAGAACCTAGTTTCATGAAGAAAATAGGCACGAAAGATATTTTCGAAGATTGGAGAGGATTAGAATTGATTGATGATGCAGGACATTGGGTAGCTGAAGAGCAACCAGAAAAACTGGTTAAGATAATACTGAAATTCCTGGATGGAGTTTAATCAAAGAAGACAACGAATTGAAACTGGATAGATTGAGAACTATGACAATATTTTAACATATTTTTTTGTAAAAAAAATTACAGATTAATAGTTTTTCATTCACAAAGAAAAGGAAAATAACGTGCATTGTCCAGTTAAAACAAGAAAAAAAAGAAGAAAATTATATTCATAATGGTTTGGAGTTCGTAGCATTGGTTCATTACGAATGAGTAATTTTACGTGTGAAAAAAGATTATTGACGAGGAGGATAAAATTTAAAAGAATATTCATTACTCAAATTATTAAATTGGGTAACTTCTAAAAGTAGTTGGATTATTGATTGATTGATTGAACTATTCAATATTTTTTTGCATAATATTTAGACAGTCTATTTACATGGGGTACTACAAAAGTTTTTTCATACGGTTCTTGTAGAAGTCGTAATTGGAGGACATCTATTCTATTACAGTGACTAAACATATTTAGGATTATGTGCAAAATTTCAAACTTTTATTTTTTGCCCATCATTATATTTCTTTCGGATAACCCGCACATCATTGTCGATATGAATTTTCAACTATCATATGAACAGTTTCGCGCTATGATTCTTTATGACTGGAAAATTGATTTAACGCACAAGGACAGCCATGCCTGTTTAGTACAAACATAGAGGACCAAGAACCTTCTGACTGCACAGTCTTCAATTGGTTTCACGAATTTTAGTAAAACAATTTTAGTATTGAAGATGCTCCTCGTCCAGGTTGTCTTAGAATATCTGTCAGCGAACAAGCAGTTGATGCTGTACAAACACTAATTGAAAATGATCCTCATTCAATATATCAACACATAGAAGACGTCTTGAGTAATAGTATCACAGTAATCCATTTATTTATTTATAAAGAAACAAAAGAGCAGTCAAAAGTTTGAGTAACAAATATCGATCCATGCCCAAACAAAATTCAAGCAAAAAATGGTTGCTGGCTTCTTTATAGAATCTAATTTAATCAAGTCAGTACCACTAAACGTAAAATAGTATGTTAACACCTGTCTACTGTAAGTCTTCAAAATTGAATCAGAATAAAGACAAATGTGCGGTCTTCGAAGTCTCATTTTTCACAGCGATAATGCAAGACTACACCTAGTTTTGATTACCAACAAATTTCAAGACGAAAATCATCTAAAATCATATCCAAATCCTCCATAATTTCTGGATTCAAAACTTAAAAATGAACTACGTGGAATTCAGTTCAACAACAACAATCCAATGTTATTCATACCAAATAATGATTTGAGGGTTATTCGAATTATTTTAAGTTTTTATCATAAAATGAGAAAAAGAGCAATACGAAGAAGTATGAGAGAAATAATTGTAAAAAGGTCTAAATGTACTAAAATCTTTTTTATCAATCATCCGGGAAAACATGCTTTTTTCCAATTTGTTAAGAGATTTTGATTACAATGAGAGAATTATTTAAACGAAGAAATTTTTTCGTTTAAGTGATATGTAAAAAAAGAAGAACGATAATTAAGGGTATTTTATATTATTAACCATTTCCGAGTTATTCATTAAAATATGAAAATCAAAGAAAAAAGTTCATTAAGAAACCTAGCAGTTATTGATTCAGAATTATTTTTCAGCAAATTAGAATCAACAGTTTTTATGAGTCATGACAAAAATTCGGACAAAAGATTTTATTATAGTATAAAAAAGTTTTAAAAGCTATAAAAAAAAAGATGATTTATTTTAAAAGAAAAAATTAAAAAGCTAATTTAGTTAAATATTCGTTCTAACTGTGATCATTCAGTTGGCAATGGATTAGCTTCAATAAATTTAATAATATGTTCAACAATTTCATGTGGTTTATCTTCTTGTAAAAAATGACCAGCTTGAGTGATTATTGCATGTGCTTGATTCGTAGCACCTGGTATCATCATTTGTAATATTTTTTCGACACCAGCTGTTATTGGATCAGAATCAGAGAATAAAGTTAAAAATGGTCTATCGAATATTACCAAATTATTCCATGCATCACGATTATGTTGTGATGAAGGATTATCAGGTGTTGTTGGTACCAATTGAGGAAATACTAAAGCACCAGCTTGATATTTCTCATCTGGAAATGGTGCATTATATGCGACAATTTCTTCTAAATTCATTTCTCTTTTAACTCCACGTTTTATTATTGAACCAACATCCATTTTCGTTTGTTCTGATGCAAATTTTTGCCATTGAATGAAAGCATCGGAAATTTTTGTATCACCTGTGGGTAATCCACCATTACCAACGATAACTCGTGCAAAACGATCACCTACTCCATTTGTACCAACTAATTGTAAACCAATTAAACTACCCCAATCCTATATCACAAAAAGAAAATATTTAGTGATCGAACAATTTTTAATTCTATTAACCTATTGGATATCTTAGATTAATGCCTATTCAGACTGTTTTTTAACTGATGATAAACTCTTTTTGGGCGAATAGATTCGATATCGATTCGAATTGGATTCTATTCGATCTGATAAAATTTAATGCTTGAATACATCAGTGGATTAGAACGATATTTGTATATATAGTAGATAAGCTATGCAGAAAGGATCCCACAAAATGAGGATCTATACATTTAACGATAGCATACAAAGTAGGAGTTTCATACAATTCGAGAAAGTACAAGTTTTCAAAAATCTATATCGTCATTTTTGTAGTTGAAGAGTTATTCTTTACAATAAGACATTCGTGGTCAGCAGATATTTCTTAAATTTTAAGCTAATATAGAATTCAATAACATCTATTTAAACTCATTAGAAATCTCAATGCCAAAAATCATAAATTCTTTAAAAATTTATTTATCTTTTTCACTATTAATTCGTGTTTACCTGAGAAAATAATGTAATATTATTTAAATTTAAACATTCAATAAATTCTCTTATCCAGTTAACATGTCTTTGATATGTATAATCAGTTTTATTTGCTGGTTTATCTGATTTCCCAAATCCAATTAAATCAGCAGCAATAACACGATATTGTTTTAATGGTGGTATAAAATGACGATATAAATAACTCCAACTTGGTTCACCATGTAATAATAAAATTGTTTCTTTACTATTTTTATTACCTTCATCTATATAATGTAAACGTAATTTTTTTTCACCATTACCAATATCACCGGGATTTGATAATTCAATATAATTTGGTTCAAAGGAATAATCTAATAGATTAGCAAATGCAGAATCTGGTGTACGTAATATATCGATTTGTGATGACATCGTATATGTCCAATATTACGAATTCTAAAATGAAACTCTAATAATAATTAGAAGATAGATATTTTTATGTCAGTTGTGCTTTATTATATAGTATTTAATTCTATATATGATCATCATTACAAACCTATTATTTTGCATATCGTACGACCTTTGATACGATGAATTCAAGAAAGAACGAAAAAGGTAACGACATTTATGTTGTTTTTTTTCTGTGACAGGCACTCGAAAAGAAAAATGATAAGATGAAATAATGAAGAGAAAGTGATGAAAAAAAAAATTGTAGAGCACTCTGTTATAAAGAGACATTTTTATCGCACTTTTATGATAACTTAAGCCTTGTGTTTAAATTAGTTATAGTTACAAAGAAAGATTAAGAATTTATTCGATTCTATCTTTAAGGAATTTTATTCTTTACAAGCTACAAAAAATATTACTTGTATCTTATGAGTATTATTGATATAGTTACGAGACATTTTTATTTTTTAACAGTTGCTCTCATTGTATAACTTGTGTCAGAAATGCTATAGATGACAAGGAGTATATGAACTACTTTGTGATTTGAACATTAGTACCTTTTTTTAAAAAACAAATAAAATAGTTTTGAAAAAACTACTAATCAAAAGAACTTTACGGCAGAAATTAACAGACACATGAATGAAATATTATTTTTACATTATCAAACGCGATATGCTTTCAAATTAATAATAAAATATTAACTTAAAAACTAGGATATAGAAGAAATTAATTTGGTTTGGTCTAAAATTTATAAGCAATCTCAATTGAAATTTTGACTTTTTATTTCAAACTGAAATCAATTTTTAGAAAGAAAAATATACCGTTCAAACTTAAAGTTAAAAATGTAAATTTCATTTTTCACTTATTTATTTTATATCAAGATTATTTATTTAATAACAATACATATTTTAGATAAACTTAATCTTTTCATTTTTAAATAAATTATTTTATAACCAATAAAGCAATAAATCTTCATAAATATTTAGATCTGACCAAAAGTTCCTGCACTCTTAAAAGAAAACATGAAAATAAAGAGACAGTTTCAATTTTATTTTATTAAATATTCAAAATAATCACCATGATTATTTATACAAAGTTCCATCCTTTCTAATAGTTTGTCAAAAGTTTTTTTTATGTTCTTTTTATGGAATATTTTTCATCACCATGGATACCGCACGAGCTAATGATTTTTCCTTTGGTTGATCATTTAAATTACGCTTGACGTAATCATTTAACAAATAATCACATGGTGCAAGGTCAGGTGAATATGGTGGATGTGGCATTATATTGATACCTTCTTCTGTTAAATAATTAATAACGTCAGAATGACGATGGGGTCCAGCATTAGCATGAAGCAATTTTATACCTTTTGTACCTGCTCACTTCCTTTGTTTCCATATTTACTTGACAACAGGCTTGAGACAATTTTCAATATAATAGCTGTGATCAATAATTCATGCAAAAAAATTCTTTATTGTCAATCTATATATATAAAGAAGAATGTTTGTCTGTTCGCTTATAACTCAATCCCGGTAAAAGATAGTGTCACGAAATTTTTCACAGTTCTTCTCTAGGTCCCAAGGAAGATCGGCGGAGACTTCGCATGGTCATCTGGGTGTGGGTGAAGTCTCATCCAGATACTGCTGTAATAGCTAACATTGCCAAACTTTCCACGGTGCTCTCCTGGGTCCATAGGTAATTTTAGAGAGTGCTGTCGCCGTTTACAGGAGTAGGGAGGGGTGTCTGGGTGAAATTTCATGAGAGTCATATCGCAATCAAATTCGCGTGAATTTGCGAAAAATTTAGCGAATTTATTATGATTCTAAAACTAATCATTTCGTTTCGACAATTCTTTGGTCTAAATGTGAAAACCGAAGGCTTTGAATCCATATATATAGAGAAGAATGTGTATCTGTTTGTCAGTTCGCTATTCATTTGGACACGGTACGGGCAAATGTAAAGAAATTTTGCATAGAATACCCATTCAATCAGAGGAAAATCATACGGTAGTTTTCGACCCAAAATTTTCACTTGAGGGAGTGTTTGCTGAATAATTCAAGAACAAAAATATATAGAAACTTACGCTTTTTGCCATTGCACACAAGACATTTTAGGAAACTCGAAAAAGACTGACAGAATGTGTAAAATAAAGAACAACTATATGAATGAAAATATCTATCGAATGAAGAAGGCAATAAGTGAGATAAAATTCCATTTGTCATAAATCATAATCTATATCTAAAAACACCACTAGTTGGTTTATAAAATTGCCAATGACAGTGAACAAACTTTTGGTCAGACCTAAATATATTATTCATTTGTTCCTAATTATTCTATCAATCATTATACATTAAAATTACAAAACTCGTGTTGATTTGACAAATCTAAAAAATCAACTTAATAATCTTCGAATAGATTTTGTCACTACATTTAATGATAGATAAGCCAGATGAAAACGATATCCTCTTTATCCGTTTCAGCTCTAATTATATGATTCTATTCTAACTTAAAAAAGCTTCTAATAAAAATACGTTGCAATTGATCAAGTATAAAAAAAAAGACATCAATCGAATCTAATACGAAAATTCTATGTGACAAAATTTTAGATAATTAATGAATATGAACGAATGATAATATTGAAAGATAGTGCCAAACTAGAAAAACTGCACAAGATGTATAAAGAATGTATTAATTGGTATCCTTTGTTGGATATGATGGGATTATTGGTGAGTCGATATAGTTGTGGTAATGAGAAATAATCGATATATTTAGCATATTTTGATGATGAATTCATTTCAAACAAAATTATATCTGAAAGAATATCAGCCCAAATAGATCCAAGACTTATATCACCATGACCACCTTGAATTAATATTCGCTTATTTGTTTGTGGAACATAATCAAGTATAATTCCATTACCAGGTAGAAATGTTGATAAATGTGTTTGATTATTTGAATAATAGTCTGATACATTGACTAATATTTTCATAGAATTGGAAACCCATTCAAGAACTTTTTGTGTAATAAATGGATCAATGATGTTTGTTTGTTGTGAAGGATTAATAAATAAATTCGATAGATTTTGAATAAAATTTGGTTTAATAACAATATAATCAGATGTGGAATCACTAGAAAAACCAGAAAAAAGTGATTGTGGATTGTGATCACCTAATGCTATTCAATTTGGTAATTGAGTTAGATTTGAAAGACGACGAAAATAATAAATTGGTACTTCCCAAAGTTTTACATTGAGATCAAATTTGAGTAAATGTGAAATATTTTTAAGATAAGAATCAGAAAGAAAGAGAACTTTTTGAGAAGCATATAAAACACTTCGATCAGTTACAATTTATGATTTATTATCCAATAATTCAAAGGATAAAACTTCTTCTTCTTCTCGAATAATAACATTTGGATTTTGATCAATAATACGAATAAGAGATATCATAAGCATTGTTATATTTATATAACCTGATTGATTATGAAAAATTCCTTGATAATAATCTGGTAATGTTAAAATTGGATAATGCATTTGTATTTGTGTATTATTCAAATATTCACAATTCATCTTTAGATTATCACAAGTTTGTTTAATTGATATTAAATCTCCAACAATTGTAGATCGACTAGAATTGAAATGACCAAAGAATAAAAATCCATCATTTAAATTAAGAATAGATCCAAATGATATATTAGCTAATTTTTCTAATTGACGCCAAAGAGAAAGTGACATATTGGCTAATTCACTAAGATATTTTTCATTGTATATTTGACGATAGTGTCTTTTATCTAATATATTTGATAAACTATTATTTATATTGATGATAGATTTTTTTTATACAATAGCATTACGAAAATTTGGTTGTTTTAATGATAAAACTATAGCTGTTATTAATCCTATTGGATTTCCACTGATGATAATAACATCGAATATTTTTTCTCCTTGAGCTGTTATGTCTAAAGCAACTCGTAATGATGATATGATAGCACTTTCGACCCAAACATGAGTGAGACTTGTATGTTCACCAACAAAATGAACATTTGAAACAGATGCCTGTAATTGATGAAAGAGTCTTGTTTCTTGAAGTGGAGTAAATTGTACAACAGCTCCATGTGCATATGAATCTCCACACCAATTTTGAATTCTTCCACCTTGAAAATAATCACGTATATTTGATGAAAATTTGTGAAGTTGAATTAATTGTTTCAAAGCTAATTCTATAGAATCTAATTCTGATAAAGATTGCCATAAGAGAGAATTATATCCTGCTGTATATAAAGTAATAGTTCCACCATTCGTCTCATTATCATCTCTACGAGGATAGTAAACTTGACGAATATTTAAATCAGTAATTGATTGTCCTCCATTAATATTTTCTTGTGTGTACCACCAAGATACATTGAAAAAGAGAAGTATTTTTGCTGAACATGCGTAATGTACTTGTCGTAAAGCACGATATTTCTCGACAAATTCTATTCGTTGATTAAAATCGATCAATTGAGCAGCAGTTGCAGTTGTTACTACAATAACTGTATTGAATATATCAGTTGTGCCATTTTTTGTCATCCATTGAACTTGATTTGAATTAAGTAATTCTATTTGTGTTACTGGAGTCGAATATACAATTGAACATCGATTTAATTCAATTGATTCACATTCAGAAATCATTGCTTCTATTAAACGATCATTTCCACCTTCAATACGATAAAATACTGGACCCGAACTGAATAGAACTGTTGTGCGAATACTTTCTAAAATAGATAAATGTGAAAGAGTTTCAGAACCTCTATAAACATTCATGTAATTGCATGCATCTTTTTATAAATTCATCATGTTAAAATAAGAATCTATTGAATATGAATCCTATCGATCTCTAAGCAATGTCCATCCTCCTTGTTCTAGTGTTTTCAAAATAGATACAATGGCGTTCATCCATAAAACATTCGTAGACTACAATATTATTATCATAATTATTTTCTATAATTAAAGATCTTACCTTTCCTCGTTCATTTTGACTCGTATTGAATTTAAATATATCTGGATTGTTTCGAACTTCTTGGAATCTAGCTCTAATACCATTCAAATATACATAAGCATTGTCATTGCTATTGACAAATTCTTTAATATTTAATTTATATCGTTGATATGAATCAAACTATTTATATAAGGTTGAACGCTGAGTGGAAAACGCATAGTTCCAAATTCGCCCATATATAATGATGGATTTTTTGGATCACGATTGGCAAAAATTCTTCCACCTGCTCTATTATTTACCTCAAAAATTGTCACTGTATGACCAGCTTGAGCTAACAATATTCCACAATATAAACCAGTAGCACCTATAAATAAAATCTTTCAAAATAAGATTTAAAGATAAAATTCTTGTTTTACAGTTATATCGAAACTGTTCGACATATCATCAAAATAACGTTTGAAACTATTTTGAAAAAAGAATTAAAAACATTTTTATTCTCTTTTTCTAAAATTCTCTATGTAAAAGAAATTGAACAGATGAGATATTTATGAAGAATGATTATTTACTATGTTATAATGGATTTTCAATAATAAACGAATATTATCGAGATAAATCGAACTTGTTGAATTCAAATATCAATCGTAGATAATTTATCATTTTTTTTGCAAATGACTCATCTCAATGTGAAATAAACCCAAAAACGAATAACTTTCAAATCCTAATTGAATAATGTCTGCATATTTATTTTCGAATTTTAAAATATAGAAAAATATTTTGAATATAAATGACAGATAAGTTGAATATATCATATGAAGAACAAATTTTTTTTTATTAAACTACAAATTTAGATCAGTGAAAAAATAAATGATGAATTTAATTAATACACATTTTGTTTAATCCATTGACTCCAATTCAGATTAGTAAAAATACAATCAATAAAATATTTAAATTTGAGAAATCAATGTTAGAATTATTTTTGATAATTTCATATAGTCATTCAAAAACTAATCTGATTTAATTTTTAGCAAATTTTCACATATTATATTCTATTCATATTTTAGTAGATTCTATATATAAAAGTTTGATATTTATTATTGATTGATTTAATTATCAAAATAAAATGAGATACATTTAATGATAAGTAACAAAAACAATGATGGATCATAAAAATCTATTTCTTTATCATTCTATCATATAATCGAGTATTTTATAACATAATAATGGTCATATAAAATATAATATTTCATTCAATCTCTTTTAGATGAAATCATATACGATCAATATAGAATAAGAACAAGTAATGCGGCACAATTGCCGCTGACCCTCTACTGAAAGGATGTGATCAGATCGCTCATATCTCTTGAAATAAGAAAAAAAATTGTTTTAATTCATAGGTTCAAGCACTTGATCACTTGGCTAACAGTCTTTTACTCATACTCATTTTGTTTATTATAATCCACTCAAATTAACGTCTAGTCGTTGATATATATAATCAATTTTCCTATTTTCATACCAAGAAACTAACTCATTTATAGTAGATCGGTTCGTAATTGAAGGTATTGAAACATTACGTAACATTGTAGTCTGCAGTACAAATCTGATTCTTTCCTTCATTTTCATGAATTGATAATCGGTCAGACTCATTCTTACAGAAACATTGATTGAGTTCCTTTGAAAAATCATCCAAGTTATCTGAGACTCTTTCGAATCTCATATTTGAAGTAACTCTCCAAATAAATGTCTACCTATTTCTATCGACACCCCCACTAAATCTTCCATGTTTTGTTTTCTTTCGAAGCCAATAAATGAGTTGACTTTCATTCTATGACCAAAACTAATAACTTTCTGTTATATGTAATATGGTGTCCACTTGATTACCCTTGATGATTGTTTGAAAAAAATATGCGAAAGCGTTTCTTTTCAGCATTAAAGGGTAAAAGACCCATGCACAATCACAATGGATTTAAAAAAGCTAATGCAAGATTAACATTCCTCATCGCTCATAATCATTCGTCAAATTCTAACAACATAGTTGATTTTCTCGTAGACAAAATATCGAACAGAACTTGAAAAAACGGATCGCAAAAAAACTGGCTTCAGATTCGAATCCCTTGACTTCGATTATCTTTGATCAAACTTTATACGAAAATTTCTTTTTCGTAAAAAAACTAGTCCTTTATGTAAAAAAAAGTGATCCACAAAAAAATCTCAAAAAATATGAATAAAGATAAAATCAATTCTTGTTTTTCTAAATCAATCGTTTATACATAAATGATTTTATGTATGAAGTCACTACATTAATTTATAAGATTATGAACAATATTACATGTTATAGTTATTTTAAACTAAAAGAGTATTTACCTGCTCCAACAATACCAATTTTTCGACATTCAGTTTGTTGTTGTGTACACTTTGGTAAACCCAACTTGTGAGTTTGTTTCATTTGTAATGAAAATTGGTGTTTGTAAATTGACTGATCTGTCAATGTAGTAGTTGAATCGGTATGAGACAAGCTTTTTCCATAAGGATCGTCTAGAATGCTTGCGTAAAAAGCATATTTAGATTGATGAATTTCTTTTATTTATTGAACTAATATGAAAAAACAGAGACATATTGAATTTTCTTTTTGAATATTGTCAATGAGTTAACACTAAAATTAGTTTAATAAATGAATCAGTTAGATTTATTTCTATGATGCGCAAATTTGGTCAATGTGTCTTCCACAATGGATCTAACAAATGGTTGATTTGCTCAACGGTGTAAAACTTGGTGACAATTGTATAGAGAAATATTTACTTGTGTAATATTATAATAAAAACAAAAATTAATTCTTTAATTAACAAAAAAGTAAAGATTTTTTGTTTTGAGATTTACGAATAACTGATTTGATAGGAATATCGATAAAAACTCTTACATACAAGTACTGCCTGTTGCTCGACTCGCTTGATCCTTGACTGTATGAGCAAAGTGTTTATGCGCTATTATCGACCTAAATGAAAAAATTGATGACAATACAGAGTATTCCATCGCTAACAACCTGAAAGTAAACTCGTATACCTTTACATTTGATTTGAATTTATCATCTATATTTTTTAAATGATAGGGAGATTCACTGAGTTTCTATTTATATAAACTAACTTGAAAAGTACTGGTTAACTGCATCATCTTTAACTGAAATACAAAAATTTAGCCGATTTTCTGTTTTCACAAAAACGCATGGATGATGTCTGTTTTAATCACTTAAATTTTTTGATTTGATACCATTCAAATCATTTTTGTGAATACACATTAAAATAAGATTCTATGAAAAGACTGTCCAAAATTAAGGAATTTAAAGATCCATATCAATCAATAACCTGAAGTATTGAAAAAAAAAAGCGTTGTGTAATGTTTTTTTCGAAATAGAAAATCGACTAAATTTTTGTATTTCAGTGAAACTTGATACCTTTAAACAGCACTTTTAAAGTTTGTTCATATAAATAAACACTCAGTGTATCCACCTATGATTTAAAAAAAAATAGTTGATAAAGTCGAATCAATTGTAAAGGTATACGAATTTACTTTCAGGTAATTATTAGTTATGGAAGACTCCGTATTGTCATCAATTGTTTCAATTAGGTCGATAATTACATATAAATATTTGCTCATACATTCGAGGGTCAAGCGAGTCGAAGCGACGAGCGTTACTTGTCTCTTATTATAAGAAAAGTGAAATGTATATACGTTCTAATACTCCGATTGAGAGTCATTATGGAACATGATAAAAGCTAATCCTTGTGCCAAAAGGGATACGCGCATGACTACGAATTTGTAAATTAACAGGAAAGTAGATTGTAAATATTCAGATCAATATTCATTTAGAAAAAAGAGGAGATGTAGACATTCTAAGACGTATATTAAAGAATTAGTTAGTTTAATTTTTTCAAAGATCTAAATTGATATTTTTAAAAATCAACCTTGTCTATACGATGGCTTAACTGCATTGTCAATGATCAGATGTACATGCGAACTAATAATTGGAGATCGATGAAAGTGTATAAGGCTTAAACTTTTAGGTTTAGTTATTCAAGACTCGTAGGCATTCTACTTGAAATTCTTAGTCGATTTTTCTATCAATTTTTTTGCATTTTTCTTATATTCCGATTCGATGCATTTTCATCTGCTTCTTTCAATGGTAAGAACTACAGTTCACCATCTCGTTCTATCAAAATTTATTCGAAAAATATTCACACATCTTTTCCTCTGAATGGGTATTAACCTGAATTAAGATGGACGACACACTGTTTAAAAGAAAAGGCTAGGAATGAAGCATATAGACAACGTTTCGAACTAATTTTCATTATTATTGAAGATATTTCAGATTAATTAAAGTCATCTAACATTTGCTGGTTTCTAATTGTCTAGTGGATGAATGGAAGTCAATTTGTGATTTATACTGTATAAATTGAAGTCAGTTTCCAAACATTCTAAGATTCGTTGCTCAAACCTACTTTTTTTTTAGTCTTTCAAAAACTTTGAACCAGTTATGTCATCTATCTATCTTTATGTTTTGTTTACTTGAAATGTTTCGAATATAAGACTTTTTTCTTTCTAAGCAAAGAACTTCCAATAATTCTATATTTATTTCATTTATAATACAATTATTAGCTTAAACATAATTGTTTTACTCTGGGGAAGAAAGTTTTACATTTGAAATGTCTATATTTAATTAATAAAGGAAGATATAGAACTATTTTCAAATTGATTTATCTTTTTGATATAAATAATTCTTCTTTCATTGACATTTTCTAATGCATTCTTCAGGCTATCAATACAGTAAATAATAATTAGAATAGATTTGAAATAACTTGAGTTTCAAAACTTTTTATTATTTATTTTATCAATTTTATATTATTTTGAAACTTTCTCTCTATCAATTAATTGATGATAGCAAAATACTTTTTAATGATATTTAAGTATACATATTATTTTCGAAATTAAAAATACAGCATCTTATTCTTAACATTATAATGACAATAAAAACTACGCAAAAAAAAGTAATTAAAAATGTGAGAAAGAGAATGTTTTGACCCATGTATCTCATTCTTTTCTACAACGGCATAATAAGCTGAAAATTTTATTTGATCACCAGATTTTTTTTCCTATCAGAAAAGCTTAATAAATTGTGAAAAGACATCTTATAAGTGTTATTATTCTTCGAAATATATACTGCTATGCTTTAAACAATAAAAAAAATATTATTCTCAAGATTTTTTCTTTGTTAGTTAATAAATCATACAAACAAGAATATAAGTAACAATGAATTTGGACTCTGATAAACTACAATGGAGTAATTGGTCCACATCAATGTCTGTTATCTCTCAGGAACCACTATCCTTTGACAGAACTAATTTAAACTCTGCTTTTTCTAATAAAGTTTCTCCAGCCAATACCACTCGAAGATCATTAAAGAATCCGAGAAAAATGAAGTATTACCAAGATCCTTAAATTTACAATATACACGTTAGTCCTTTTTTATATTGTAGGTGGATATTTAAATGTAAATCATTACAATGCTGTTCATCAATATCACCATTCATTAGAGGTTTACTTTTGGGTGCGTTCATCGCTTGTATTATACTAGCTATCGTGCTGGCAATTTGGTTGACAAAATCAACTAATAATCAATCGACAATAACAACAGCAGCAATAATAATAACTGGTAAACAAAATTTTTTTAACAATGTGCATGATCTTAAAGCAATTTTTAGTCTATTTAATAATTTATCAAATCTTTTTTACAGACACAACAACTTCAACATTATCACAAACGACAGCAACATCAACGACATCACGAACAACAACAACGACGTCACAAACAACAATAACAACGACAACAACAACAACGCCTCCTTGCATAATTACACTTAATCAAGCGACTGATTATATTATCGGTTTGTACAATACACAAGCAGGTTCCTCTACTGGTGGTTCTAATGGTATATACGGCGGGGCTCACGAGGCACCTGAGCATGCAATGGATAATTTAACAAGCACAAAATATCTCAATTTCGGACTAAATACTGGTTCTGGCCCGTCAGTTTATCAACCAGGACTTGATACTGGTTTCATTGTAATACCATCGATTAGCAATACTACAGTAGCTTGTGGACTTCTTTTTGCTACAGGAGATGATTTTTCAAATCGTGATCCAATAACTGTGACTTTGGAAGGATCAAACGCATTAACGTTAGTAGCACTTGATCTTGGTTCAAGTTGGACACTCATATATAATGGTTCAACCGGTATCAGTTCTACGGTTGATCCTGGTCGTTCCGTATATGTTGCACGACAAAATTTTTCGAATACAATTGCTTATGCAAGTTATCGACTTTTAGTAACATCACAGCGAGACAATGATAATTCGGTACAATATTCAGAAGCTCGAATCATAGGTTATATTTGATGTCAAAAAAAAATGCATTCATCTTTCACGATTATATAATTTGATAAGTTTGTCTGATTTATTGTTCATTGAACCTGTCTTCAATTACGCTTTAGAATTTATGTTTTGTAAACATGCCTTACGGACTTTATTACAGTTTTATAATTTCATCCGCATTGTTTTCGACATTATCTGTTTTCACGTATCTATAAATTATCCTATTTTATTATTAAAAGGAATGTTTGTATTGTTTTGATTGAATGATCTTATAGTTTTGTAAAAGTTAGTTTTTATTATTATCCGTTTTAAGACGGAAGAGTCATGAGTGTTTTTTGAATAACTTTTGATAGAAAAAATTGAAATTAGCATGTTTTTACTGTTGGAAAGAGGAGATAATGGTGCATTGAATCGACAATACCAGGTTTTTCTATAGGAAAATCTAAATTTTTGATCATGCTGAGTTGAATCACGATGTTCTTTTAGACTTTAACTCTGTGCGAAATGACTTATAAAATCATTTTTGAATTGCGAAGTTACAGTAGATTCAAATTGCATGAGAATTTCCATTTAGTCAGGTATGAGATACATCATCGTCTAGAATAAATTTGTTTACAAGTGACATGTCTCCAAATGACTACTTTGATAAATAGTAAAGAAATTGAAAGCAAAAAGGCAATCAGTTGATCATTTTCTCGGATTTCATCTCTTCATTTCCTAACATATCTTCCTCGATTTATTCAGTGAAATTATACGATTTTCTGAATGTTTCTTTGATTTCGTGAGTATAATGAAGATAGACGACAGCAATTGATGTCTTCAATAATGTTATTCAATGCTGAGCTAGATATCGAACGTCACTGCCGCAAAAGTTAGTATCGTGCTCGTGCAGATAGTTTTTAAGGTCAATTTAGACCAGCTTGATAAGATTGAAAATCTAATGTTTGATAACAAATTAATAACTGATCGTAAGATATTAATATTATCTCTTGCTGTTAGGAAAAAAACACTAATGTCTGAGCCAGTCGATAATGAATTTCTTCCACCATGATCTCGTCTCCTTCACAGAAGTGTCATATCAAATGAAGGAAGAAAACAAGAAATAAAATATGTTTGGAATCTGCACTATAGTTTTCATCAAATTCAAAAATATTGATCAACAATAAATAAAAGTTTCTGTTCATGAAAGGAGTACAGATGACAAGATTTATTGAGCTATATTTAAAAAATATATTCACCTTACTTTGGATATGAAGTAGCTGACTAACTATCCATCATACATTTTGCCCTAATAAAATAGGATTCTCTTCATTTCTGTAACATCAGATCTTCTCATGCCAAAAAGTCTTGCTCTAGCTTGTACGTACAACTCAGCATCATTATCCATCGCCATAATGATGTTATTGAGTAGATGAGAACATCGATATCTTTACCTAACATGTAACTGAACACTTTGTCGATTATCAGATAAAATCGCTTTGGCAGTATGAGATGAACGTGATAATCGAAAAACTGATATATATATATATATATATATATATATAAACATAACAAGTGGTGCCGAATAAATTACATCTGTTTGTATTTTGAATATTGCTCTTATTTTATCCATTAGACTAGGATATCTTTTCACATATAAAGAAAAAGAACAACTTGATTTTGTTCTACTGATCTAACGATAAAAGGTAAATGGATCCAATTGGCCCAGGCTATCCAAATGTTTTCAAAGTTTTCTGAAGATATGGGATTAATCGTTTAGATCATTTTCCGAGCAGATGGTCTTTTGTTCATGTTTTGCTTCTGAAGTAAGATAATTGGAAGACAAAATATTCGATGTCCTTGCTTTTTAACATTCTAATCTACGGTTGAGAAAAACTAACTAAATTCATCAAAATATTCAGTTTCACACAGATATGTTGTTCTGGTTGGTGTTTTCGCGAAAAAGCTCAGTCGAAATTGAAAAGATCAAAAATATACCATATCTGTCTGACACAAGAAAGGACAATTTACTGTATTTTTCCTTTGTCTAATTTTAGGGTACGTTGTACAACATACGATGGAACGAACAACAGTTCTCTGAGGGTTGTTCTTGTTGTTAATCGACTCGATGTATTGTGTTTTCAGTTTTAGTTTAAAATGAAAGCAACATATCGTAGGAGCCCAACAAAATCATTGTATAAAAGCTTCCACTTAGAAATAGTGAGATTGTTCACACTTTAGTTTTTCATGAGGAAGTGAGCGTTTCGCGGTTAGATAACGAAATATTATCGAGATCTTTTGTCCATGCTTGCAGAAGACCTGAGCGTGTTAACAAACAGTTATTTGAAGAGATATAAATAGTAGCATGGCTTTTTGGACAGAGAGACATCTAAGAGATCAAGGTGTTAATCATATTGTACTTTCAGGGTTCATGTTATATCTTAATACAGGTTTAGATTCGCAAACATATTTAGTTTCGACAGACATGAATAAATCTTGTGTAGCTAAAATTTTTTGTAACAAAAGAGCAAATCGTCTGTTCTTCTAGATAGTGGATACTTGAATAGGCCACGTACTCTGACGCTTCTTTAAATGCCTAAATGTCAAGATAAATAAATCGTTATTTAAGATATATAGAAGATCTCTTCTTTTGTTAACAATAAGATCATACAGAGTATAACATTCATTATTTCAGATTCTATGGATGTATTGTACTTTCTAGAAAGTGAAAAATACAGAAGTTCAGACGTACAATCTGTATACATAGATAAAAAGAGCCCATGATTAAAATAGAAATGGATAGTGAACAGATTAAGTTAGTAAATGAATTTAAATATCTAGAATTTACATAGACAAGTAAGCTTTTCTTAAACCTAACAATACACAGATATATTGATAATATTCAGAAGTCCCTCGCTAAACTTAGATGGCTAAGAAAAGAAAATTGCATGACTACGAAAGCATTGAGACAGTGTTTTTTTGCCTATACATACCTGCATTTTACTTGATTGTTTCCTTTCTTCTCTCTACTTCCAGAATTACAGCAACAAATTTTACTGCAGAAATTTCGTATAGGATTTCGATTGGTTCGTCGGTGTCATTTTCTCTCAGCTCATAATGTATACAGTATAATCAACGAACAATCACTACGTGTTTATGTCAAACAGTATCTTCAATAAAGATTGAAAAATATACAGACATCCGATCTAGATCGCTCTCTTTTTTATGATGATATTTTTCTTTTGGAATGAGTTTCACAAGAGGAAGATCGGTAATCTTGGTCATTTCTTTTGGAACAAACGAGTAAAATTATTGATAAACAGGCATGAATCATACCTCTTGAAACGGATCACCTTTATTGAACTAGAATGAACGAAACAGCGGGAAAAAGTACCACACAAGGGCATGAGTTTTATGTTTTTTCTTCCTTTTTACTCTCAGCCTCTCTCTTCCTGTTATTACTACTACGAACTGCTTGATATTTAATGTGCATAGATACCCAGGTCGAACTCGCTCTATCGGATCCTGTAGGATCCGATAGGAATCCAACTGTCGGAAACCACTGAATCCAATGAAAGTAACGATAATGTATAATGTATATTTATAAATATTATTTTTCTTATTATAGATAATTATTTTCATTATTTAATAACAAAGTAAGTATAACTTATATTTTCTAAATATTATGTTCTTTATTTTAGATTATATTAATATTTAAACTTAAAGTAAGTTTTATTTATTATAAATATAATATTATTTTCCATTTTAGATTATTATTATTTGAAACTGAAGTAAGTATAATTTATTTATTATAAATATAATATTATTTATTTTAGATTATTGTTATTATTCAAAACTAAAGTAAGTATAAGTTATTATTATAAACACAAGTAACGCTCGTCTGAAGACTCGCTCAGCTCTTTCTCGTAGAAATCGTGTTTCTAAACTACCGTTATGCTATTCATTTATAAAATTAAAAAAACCAAAGCCAGATTCAAGTTCCTCGACCTCAACTGTCTTTGACCAAACTTCATAAAAAACAAATGCTTTTTTTTAAAAATTTGTCGTCTGTTTGAAAAATTGATCTTAAAAAAATTTTTATGCAACTGATTCCAGATTTGAATTCCTCGTCCTCGATTATCCTTCAGTCAACCCTTATAAAAAATTTGTTTTTTGCAAAAAAAGTGATCCTTTGTGTAAAAAAATGAATCCGAAAAAAATATTTAAAAACTAACATCAAATTCGGATTCCTCGACCCCAATTACCCTTTGGTTAAGTTTTAATGGATAATATTAATCAAATGTTTTTTTGACCTCGTGCGGACAGACAAGCAAACAATTTGTTTTTCAAGACTCTTCTCTACGAGAAAGAGAACAAGATTAATGAGAATCCTCGACTGAACAATCCTGACAAGCTTCATTCAGAATCCTGAGAGGGACTTTTCAAGAACAGATATTTCAAAATCTTAAAACAAGTACAAATGTGAGCAGGGTCTGAATAAGAAATACAGGGATTCAATTAAGATCTTTCTGAGTTTGTATTTAGAGACTATTGAAAACTTAATTTTGACGATGGTGTCAAAAACCTCTGAGGAATGAATGAAATAACTTCTTCACATTATTAGCTAGGTTCAAATCAGGATCCATTCAAGATTTGTGAATCTATACGTCACAAAAGAATTTTAATACCAATGTTCAGTATAATCTCAACAAAAATAAATAGAAAGATATTTGAGATGCTTTTGTGTTTTTATTTGGAACATGACAAAATTTTGGTAATTGAATGATCTATTAGCATTTCTATTACGATCCTGATTCCGTACTTTTAATAAAGTAATAGAACAAATCTGAAAAATCTCAGAAAAATATTTTCTAAACCTCTTTGAAGTTGGTATAAAAGTTGATTTAACATTCAAGCTAGAATATTGAATTTTTTTTTATTAGGAAAATAAAATTCAAAATCATCAAATTTGTGTGTTCGTTTGGATTTAGTCATTGTAAAATTTTTTCATTAAATATATAATTTCAATCAGCAGCAAACCTTTTGATAAAAACTGCTTAAAGATCTCATTATGTTCAAAAAATATTCAAAATATTTTTTTGAATTAAATTGAAATAAATAAATTCTAGAAATATTTTTTCAATCGAATTAATATTTCAAAAAAATCAAAATATACTTTTTAAATCAAATTTAAATAGAAAAAAAATTCGAAATGTGTTTTTTCAATCAAATTAAAATAAAAAAATTCGAAATATATTTTTTAATTTGAATTTAAAAATTTTTTAAAATAATAAAGTTTCTTCAACTAAAATAAATATGTAAAATAAGATTGTATTTTTAGAAGTTTTTGAAATAATTTTTATCTATATAAAATTCAAATAGAAGTTCACATTAAAGTCAGAAATGAAGATATTGAATGGTTAAGTAACATAGAATGACATGGCACATCCAGCTTGGTAAGCTGATCGGTATGTAAACTGAAGGACAAGAGATCGATACTCTATGTGTTCATCTGATTTATATTCTATTTAGAAAAATCCTACAAAGATCCTGTCAAGAAATTCGATAATATCCTCGGAAAAACTTAGTCAAATCCTAGAAGATGTGATCAGAATTCGTTTTTTTTTTCAATTTTGAAATATTGAAATCCTGACAGGATCCTACAATTTTGTGGCTACACACTTCTTTCAGAAACCATCGATTTCCTGATTCAATCTTGATTTGAAAAGCAATGGCAAACTTGTCGGGATCGTAGCTAATTTTATTTTGAATCCTGACAGGATCCTTAAGAACCGTGGCTACACACTTCTTTCAGGAATCATCAATTTCCTGACAAAATCCTGACTTAAAAACAATGGTGAACTTGTCAGGATCCTTAATAATCTTGATTGACATTCTGTCAGGATCCTGAAATTCCGTGATGACACACTTCTTCCAGGATTTAGTCGTTTCCTCAGGAAAAAATAGCGAATCCTTGGAGGATCCTGGTCATATCTGTCAAGAATCTGGCACTGAAAAATCAAAGATTTTCCCTAGGATACCATTTTGTAGCACGTAGAAAACTGCATCAAACCATATAGATCAAACTTCATTGTA
Organism: Macrotrachela quadricornifera; assembly: GCA_022393335.1. Lineage (NCBI taxonomy): Eukaryota > Metazoa > Rotifera > Eurotatoria > Philodinida > Philodinidae > Macrotrachela > Macrotrachela quadricornifera. The sequence continues at coordinate 649,128 of JAJEKB010020795.1, read as the reverse complement.
AAGGGATTTTCATAGCTCCCCAGCGATAACTTTAGTACCCGGGTGGTAGTCATCCACTCATTTTGACAGTTTAGTGTTTGTGAAAATTTTTGGTCAGAAAAATCAAGACATGGCAACTATACCATTTTGTAGCGCGTGAAAAACTGCATCGAACCATATATTTCAAAATTCATTGTAAAAAGATTTTTGTTGATCTTCGTAGTGTCAATATCGGTATCGGGGCACAAAATATTGGTAGAAGGACCATTTTTGCCTCAAAGGTTTAAGTTATATTTATTTTCTAAGGATGGTGTATATAGGGATTTGTGCAGAATTTCATTCTCTTTCAAGTGAAGCTATTTTCAAGCTTACGAGCACATTTTTATGTTACCTTTTTGTCTTAATTCGATATCGCCCTGCATTGAAAATTGAGTAAAAATGGAGTTTGAATAGTCCACTGGGGACAACTGATTGACCTTCCAAATGAACTAAAAATGAGATAGAAAAATTCGCCGAGTCATTCTGCATCATTTCATATATATCTTTGGTGAATTTAAAGATGGCCTGATTCGCGTTCTTATACGCCCCCGTCCTTTACACTTGCTTTTATATTACTGACTAAAAATGTGATGGAAATTATTCTAGTTTTTATTATCCATGTGTTCTGTTTTTCAGTGGAATAACTGGGTAAGGTCGTCGTATCTTTATTATTATGCTACGCAGAAATCTTATCTAGGGCAATAATAACTTGATATCTGACTTTTTTTCCGTATAAAAGAAGGCTTATAATCATTGGCAATCATTAGCAATCATTGACAATCAACAGGTAATCAAGGCAATCTGGGCAATCAAAAATTCAGTTATTTCCCCCTTGATATTTGGTCTAATTGCATTCATCGATGCAGTTTTTTGTGGACTTCAATTTGGTATAAGATACTTAGTGGAATTATTTGACATTAAGGCCGAGCCTAAGTGGGGGCGTAAACATTTTGCGACACCTCTAGATAGATTACATGACCGCTCAAGGATCTACTAAAACATCTTCTTTATACGTAAAATTCATTTTTTCGCAACAGTGAATTTAGTTATGTAGTAGATTTGAAACAGCATAGTTTTTTGAAGAAACTTGTTGTTTTTTTTAAAAAGAAATTGATAATGTAACTTGATCCGCATAGTATGGATTAATCTCATGCAGCAACTGGTATAATTCTTGATAGAAGACATTTTTGCCACGTTTTTCCTTCAGTAGATTCCTAAACATGTATTGTGACGAACCATATAAGAAATGAGCAATGAAATTTAACCAAGCTAAATTCAGTGTTGGAATATTAAATTTTCTTGCAATAGTTGGTAATGACTGATAATAAGTACTTGAACTTTTCCATACTTCATTATGTTCCACAGCATGAACGACTGACGAAAGAAACAATAATTCAGCATCAAGTGGTATTTGATATTTCTCAACGAGTTTATATAAAATCGCACGCGCTTTCAACATAAAATCCATTGCTAATGATTTTTCTTTCAAAGTTTTCACTGTCTTCAGATGTTGTGGTAGAGCTATTTTGCATCCATTATATTCCAATAGAATAGACATCCACGTCGATTTGCCTCCATATAACCAACCAGAAAAATTCCATGATACGTGATTCACATATTGTCCATGTAGCAAAAGATCATCATAAACTGATTCCAAAATTTGACGATTATATGAGATCGTTGCATTTCTATTAAGGAATGATGAAAAAAAAGAAATATTCATCTATATTTTAATCGAATGTTTGACCAAATTTTAGTTGATCAAAGTAACATAATGGCGATGACTACAGCAAAAACTGCAGTTATGATCCTGCATGATGAATTACTATAAGTAAACAATATACGAGCACTCCGTTAGGCATGCATCGAGCCCGAGCTTCGGGGGCTCGACTATTCCAGGGTTCGCTCGTTTCTAGTGTTTGAAATGCTTAACGAGATTAGTGCTTTAATTTGCTCATCAGTAAACATCCCGGGAAGCGAATCACACGCTTGGAAACACCGAGCCTGAGCTTCTCGAAGTTCAGTCATTTCCGAGCTTGGTATTCCCGAGTATTTGATTTGATTCCTGAGATGTCTAATGATGAGGAAACTAAACTACTAACCTCATTAAACATTTCAACCGTCGGGAATGGCCAAGCCCGGAATCGGTACATGCGTACACTATATGTAGTTTTTGAAATTCAAATTTCTCGAATTTTAAGATACAAGTAACGCTCATCTAAAGATTCGCTCAGCTCTTTCTCGTAGAGATTGTGTTTCTAAATTATTACCGAGCTGTTCATTTATAAAATCAAAAAATCGAAGTCCGATTCATGTTCCTCAATCTCAATTGTCGTTAATGAACCCTTATAGAAAAATTTTTTTTGTGAAAAAAGTGATCCTTTGTGTAAAAAAAATCGGTCCAAAATATTTTTAAAAAACTATCATGAAATTCCAGTTCCTCCACTCCGGTTACGCTTCGGTCAACCTTTATGGAAAAAATTCCTTTCATATCTTTACTTCATTCTTCGATGGATCAGTGAGGTGCGGACACACAAGTAAGCACGCAAACAGTTTATGTTTGCTAGACTCTTCTCTACGAGAAAGAGAATAATAACTTTTGTGAGACGAGACTTCCTTTTGGTTTTGAAGAGATTTACTATCTTTGAAAGGTTTTATAAAACTAGCAGAGCGATATTTTGACGGATTTTCCCACTACTGTAATAAAACTGCAGGGACTAGAAATAGTTTACTTTGATACTTACTTCGTGTAACCATAATTATATAATTGGTCAAAAAATGAATGAATCATCGGATGAAATACTACAGCATAAACTGTAACAATAAGTGTTAACTGTTCATTAAAATCATGAATTTCAACACCGTTAAATTGAAATAGAATTATTTTGTAAATTTTATTTTCACTATTGAACTCCTTGCGAACTTGAATTTCAGCGGAAATTAGCAGTTTATTATCATACTTATCCACCATTTCTATGAAAGCAAAGTTTTCGAGAGAAAACTCCATTAATTCTAAATTTTCCGACAATCGTGTAAATTTTGTATATAATCCAGCTGATGTATTTAAGATAAATTCACAAACAGCTTTAGCATCTGCTGGTGATTGTTTTGTTAGTTGTAAGTGTAGAGTAATTGTGCGAAAAAGACATACAAAAAAATGAATGATATAATTCAATTTCACAGTCCAACTCATAAATGCATGCCGTAAGGTAATCCGTGTTGGTATCAATGTTCTTTTTTCTAACCTACTAACATTACTACCATAGTTTGCTTCATGTCTCTTTGTTACCCCATGGCGATTAGTACCCGAATTGATATAATGATACAATCGATATATAATCAAATAAAGTTCATGAGAAAATAAGAATAGAATTCCTATACAGATTGTTTTAACACAATCAGTCTTATTTTTAGTATTGATAATGCAAAAGGCTGTAAGAATTAATAAAATCAATGCAGAAAGTGATGTGTGCATTTGTACGTTCAATGAGCAGTCAATACCGTTAATGAAAATGAATAATTGATGGCAAGATATTCTTTTTGTTTGAAACTAAAATAAATAATATATACTAAGCAGTGTCCGACACGGGTCCGGTTGGGTCAGTTCACAAAAAAAATTACTGATCTCGAATTTTAAATGGGACAAACAGCAATTATAAGTGGGATAATGATTTCATTACTTTGAATATTACAAGAACTCGCACAAACGCAGTGAAAAGACCCTCAATTCTTGAAAATAATTCGCTTTTATTGTCTTAAAACTACCTTTAATCTCGGGTCAGGTAGGGTCGGGTCATTTAAAACTTGACCTATGTCGGATACTGATACAGGCAGAGATGGAATCGGTACCGGCGACCGGCCGGTAACTAGTGGACCGGTCGAGACCAGGCTACTGGTTTATTTTTCTGCTTTTCTTATATAAACTTGTTCAAAAAGTCTGGATTTTAATGGAATCTTGTAAAGAACACATAAGAACGTTTCTGAGGAAGCTGAATATATGAATTATCGCTGTCCAAAGACAAAATAAGTGTTGATAAAAAACTTCAGACCGGCCGGTCCGGTCCCGTCTGACTTATTTAGACCGGTACCGGTACCGGTCATAAAAAATCCAGACCGGTTCCATCTCTGGATACAGGGTGTCCGGAAAGACATTTAACAAAAGTTTTTTCATATAACGTCACTATTTGATTCAACTTTATCAACTATTTTTTTTAAATGATAGATGGATGCATCGAGTTTTTATTGATACAAAGAAACTTCAAAAGTGGTGTTCAGTGTTAACATATTTAACTGAAATACGAAAATTTAGCCTGTTTCCTATATTGCCCGAAAAATTCATGGATGATATCTGTATTAATTGCTTGAATTTTCACTCGATACAATTTACTTCGTTTTTGCGAAGACATATCAAAACAAAATTCTATGAAAAGACTGCTCAGGAATTGGAGAATTTAGAAATCCGCATCATTTAATAACCTGAATTGATTTAAAAAAGAAATGTTCCGTAATGTTTTTCCGAAAATAAAAGACAGGCTAAATTTTTGTATTTCATTTATACATATTAACACTGAATAGCACTTTTGAAGCTTGTTTGTATCAATGAAAACTCGATTTATCCACCTATCATTTTAAAAAAATTGTTCATAAAGTTGAATCAAAAAGTGAAGTTATATGAAAAAAAACTTTTGTTAAATGACTTTCCGGACACCCTGTACTTAGCTTTGACAAGGTTAACTTTGGAATCCTGTCGAGTGGAATATAGAGTTTTGATGGGCCATGATCTATTGTAATTGTAATGAAACTAGATTACAAGTAGTTGTCACCACAACGAATCCATATAAATGTCAAACTATATTCAATGTCTATTATCTATCATTTTTTTCAGACAAGGAGCACTAAACGCTTATAGTTTTCGTACGCGGCGAATTCCTTTGTATTTCCGTATAGGAACATTTGAAACAGAAATGACGATGCAGACAGTCGATATTTCTAGCAGCAAAATAAAGTTGTTGTACAGACGTCGAGGTACAATATGAGATCGTACGGAAATTCGAAAACATTCGGTTTGAAATATTGCTACGGTATTTTAGTGATCTCAAATGTTTTCAATTTCCTAGGGTAAACTCGAATTTGAAGAAGAAAAGTGGCTGTTGCACAAATATTTAAATCATATTTCGGACAATCTGTTATCAGTTGAAATACCGAACCTATGAGAGCGCCGAAAAGTTGCGTTAATTCATCTGTTTTGTGTAAAACGTAGATGTTAAGATCGGTTTACAGTAGTTTCTGTCGAAACTTATTTGTCTATGAGCTAAAATATTTTGGTATGATATCTATAATATAAAACTGAACAAGACTCTCTCGTAAATATGTTAAATATATTTTTTCAGCTCGATAAAAAATGACTTTGCGTTAAAATATTTATTGTTACTTACGACTGATAAAGAGAAATAATGAAATATGGTGATGTCCTTGAGATACAGCATGCATTTATTAATTGTGATAGCAACTAAGATAAGTAGGCATGCACCGAACCCGAACTTCGAACTGAAGTTCAGGTTCGGGTTCGGTTTTTCGGACTTCGTCAGATTTCTTCAACTGTCTCTAGTTCTTCGTGACTTTTGGATCATTTATTTCACTGTATGCAGACTTACGATAACCAACCCTGAAATCTTCTCTGTTGTTTTATTTCTACGTCCTTTTATTGGCTGACTGAAAATGACCGAACTCAAACTCGAACCCAAACTATCAGACCAAACCCGAATGTTCGGGTTCGGTGCATGTGTAGACAGAAGTGACCCTTTATACGTAATTTAAAAATTTAATTAAAATTTGTCACTTAATATTTAATATTAAGTATTAAGCTTTTTTACTTAATGCCTGATACTTACTATTAAATATTAATAAAAAAAGTTGATACTTAATATTAAGTGTTAAGTAAAAAGGCTTAGTAACTTACTTTAATTATCGGAGTAAAGTTTAAAGAATCACCTGAAAAAGAACTATTTCGCTCTTATTATTGTTTTTCTTATCGTGTATTATTTATGCATTTTATTTTGTTTTTCTCTCAGGCCGTGATACTACGTCAAATTCTCCGTACATTTTTTTCAGATGTCACAGAATACTTGCGCTGGGAGAATGTACTTATCATCAAACCAAGAAGGTAGATAAATAAATGACAACAGAGGCTTAAGGACTTTTGTTCTCGATCTAGAGTGGTAGAGAATAACAATGTCACATGTTTAAAAGGTAGATAACACTTTAGGCCTCCCCCCCTCAAAAAAAGTCGATTTTCGTCAAAAATTTCGAAATCGAGATAAATGCATGGGAAGATAGCCCGTCTTCAGATCTTTCAGATGTGATGTTTTCTTTATCAAACACGCCTTTTTTGTCCAGAAATTATAATGGTTTCTGTAACTGGCTGCATGAAAAATATGATTTTTTTGGAAAAAACGAAAAATGTTTTTCGTTTTTTCTCGGTTTATGGTTTTTGATTTTGGTACAAGGATTTCTCAGTCCAGGCTCAGTAAATATATTTAAATTTTTTTTTGTTTGAAAGGGCGCGTCGAGATGCAGGTCATCACAGAGTCCTTTGTTTAATTAAGCTTTGTTTTTTATTATATATACAGACATTTATATGATTAGACACTCATTTTTGGCGCATTTTTTGAGTCATTGAACTTGTGATCCCCTTTCTTTGCTAAAAAACTGAGAATTTAAAAAAAAGGACTCTGTGGTAAAGAGCATCCTGAGATGCTCTTTCAAACAAAAAAAAATAAAATATATTGACAGAGCCTGAACCGAGAAATCCTAGTAACAAAATGAGCTATTTTTGACCCTTGTTTGGTTCATAACTCTGTCAAACGTCAGTAAATCGAGCTGAAAATTTTACCATAGACTCCTCACTTCAGCCCCAACATATGCTCCAAATTTTAGCCCATTTGAGCGTTCCTCGGCTGAGATCGATTTTTGAGGGTGGGGGAGGCCTTTAGTGCAAGGATGCATGAAATAATATTTACAAGGCTTGAACATCAAGGGTAAGATGAGGCAGCGATGAAATCGGTCTGCTTTTCTGATGATCGTCATCAATGCCGATCTCGGCAGCTTACACCGGACCAATCCGTCTACGAGTACTTATCGGTCGAAATGTTCTTTTAAAATTACCTTCACCTCTGAATAGTGGTAAATACAGAAGTATTGAATAATGGTTGTGAAGGACAAGTGGCGGTAAGGGTATTTTTTTGTCCATGATATTTTTTCAAAAGAATTACATATTTGGAATCAGCATTAACTTCTGAGTAAGATGAGGTATTTTTTCTGTCAAAAGTCGACTTTCATTTTGCATAGTTCATTCGACACCTGTAGCGGATTCCAGAATAATCGAATTTTTTTTTTCAGAATCCTATTAAATTTAACATCATTCAATGCAGAATTTAATGCTGATGTCAAATATCACGTCAAAATTCGTAGAAAATGAAATTTATTATGAGCAAAGATTATTTTACTGCGAGTTGATGATAAAAGGCTGGATTTCATAATCGTCATCAGGTGACTTAGCAACTGCATTAGAAAGATTAAAAATCATTCAGACTTGTGCGGAATTGCTTTTTTAATTAAAAATACGTAATAGAAGCTGTTTGAAGTCAAGTTATATTTAGTTTTAGAGTCAAAATATTCTAAAATCCACGAAAAACGCAGGTTTTTAGGTCCATTAATTCCATATAGGAAAACAAAGAAATAGTAAACCAAAGTGGGTGAGGGTATGAGTCAAGCAGCCTTGACGCGTTTCGTTCTTGCTTAAGGATCTCTTCAGATGGCTTCAACTCAATATAATACAAGACTCTATTCAAATGATCCTATCGATCACAAATAAGAATCTGTACTAGAAACAATCGCTTATTCACTTACAAGGAGATCTCTCTAGAAAATCCCCCTATGCAACGTTAAGTATAGTTCACACAGCGATGAGTCAAGCAGCCATGACGCGTCTCGAGCTTGCTTAAGGATCTCTTCAGAGAGTATGAGGATGAGTCTGAGAAGGCATGATTTTGATTTCGTCCTTTCTCAACGGACTCGTCAGATGGGCTGGAACGTAATTCGAAGGAATTCTATTCGGATAATGTTATGTACTGGTGGGAAAGAAAATGTGTACTCATTAGTAGGCGATATCGTATTGACTTTTAGAAGAGGCTACGTTGAGTGAAAAGGAACAGAGCTGAGTCAATACATGATTTGTTCTCATTTATTTTAGTCATTTTACAAGAAGCACACCGTCAGGGTGAATCTTTAACAATTTTTGTTCGTTTGAAGAATGCCACAACTACGCGTACATGGTTTGACATAGTTAGTTGTAGATTAGATTGCTTGAATAAGTGATGTGTGGTTCTGGGACGGAGACGATCTGGTTGTTTATTGCGAGAAACTACCACGAGTGAATGTTTTCGGCATTGCTGTAGTGGACCGTGTAATCGGTTGGTCATTGTTACGTTTGACGTTGTTTTCACTGTACTCGTATTCGTTCGTTTTGATAGCATGATTGGAATGATGGACCTGCTTCCAGTTGATTACATTTTAACCGTTGATGTCATTGTTCCTGTTGATTTGGTGGGTGGTTGCTCCGGTGTTGTGCCAACGGATTTCGAATTCGGTGTCTTCAGCATTGGCCCTGTTGATAGCATTCGTAGTTTGGTTGTTATAGATAGATCCATAATAGTTTGTCGTTGTTCATCAAATTCGTGTACAACAGGAAGATCATCTATCATTGTTGTTTTGTCAGCTGCTGAAGCTCGGAGAAAACGCACATCAGACCAATTGCATCGCATCTATGACTGACTTACTTTGCCCTTCAGATATTTTGCTCGATGGTTTGTCTTGTAGAGCTCCAGATGCCTATCATATAAGGGACAACAGTTTTGAGTAGTAATTCTATATGTGTAAAAGGATATTTACTTCGATAAATCCAATGTTCAATCGATCCGGCGTCATCGCAGTCGAGGACTCATTTTCAATGTCTTTTTGTGCTAAAAGAATTCAAACAGACGATAGACATTGTGTCATAGTATCGCTTTCATTTTAAAGTCGACTTACATGAAGCTTTCCATCGCCGATCTGACATGCAACGAAAGCTCTCGTCATTCACAAACTTTTCAATTTCGTCTCGTGTCGAATCACCCATTGTTTGTTCAGTCATTTTCGATTGTTTGCCAAATGATTAATAGAATTACCAAAAAAGACTTTGTTGTTATGAGATATAATCTACAATGAGGAAGTGTTAGCAGCACATAAACAGGAAAGAATAAACTAGTAATCAAAGAAATCTATTCGGCATTCAACCTGGAAAGTGGCGAAGCTATTGATAGTAATGCACTGTTTCACAACAAGAAACAAATAGATGATTCCTAACAAATGAACACACAACATAGAAAATAAACCGCTATGAGACGACAATGTAAATTCTAGGCAGTCAGAACTCAGTACTACATTTTGTGGGAAAAGTTGCAGTCAAAACCTGGATTATATGCAAGATAGATAGAGTTTTTACATGTTTCATAGTTGTGATCATATTTGAAGCACCTGGATTTGTTGTTGTGTCGAATAATGTAGCTGGTTGACATCCAACATATTGAAAGTAATCTGTATCATACGGAGGACCAGAATGTCGTTCGTGATCACCATACAGTGGACAGATCATGTTGAGTTCTGTTTCACTGTGAATAATAAACAAACTTTCTAAGATGTATCGTAAGACTTTTGAACATTCATCAGGCACTATAAGATCGACATAGGAAAGTAAAGAATTCTCTGTTCAAGCGACAACACTCACAAACAGCAATAACTCGGTATTGAAACAAATCCAATGAACGATACGGAATACAATCATAGAGATCAGTTACTAGATTTCGAAAGAAGAATCGCTGTGGTTGTCGTTGCTGATACGAGAAAATATATTGAGCTGAAGGTAATGATACTCGACGTAGATAATAAGCCACTCGAGAATGTTTTATCACACCATGTTCGACAAGATAATTCACTTCACAATCTCTTTCCAATGGTTCATCCATACAATCGAAATTAGCCATCATTGAATCACTCCATTGTTGTGGAATAAAACATCAGTAGATCGGATTACATTCCAGAAAGATTTGAAGTCCAATGCTACAACGAGCCGAATGTTGATAGAGACGCATGCATCGTAATCGTTCTTTCCTAAACAGATTAATCGAAAATATCATTCACTACGGGGAAGTCGATTAATTTAGTCGTTTTTCTGTACCATCTCTTCTCGTCCATCGTCCAACAATGAGCCAGTTAAATAGAAATGCATCATTCGATTGTCAAAATCACGATGATCTGTCGAACACATGAAATAAAAACAAATTGAAGATCTCTTTGTATGCCAACTACTGTTCAATCAACTACTTACAAGCCATCGCTTCCGAAAGAATTTGATCTGTCGAATCGACAAAATCATATTGATCACAAGGACACGTCATCACATAGATGATATTCGATGTTCTACATGTCTAAACATATACCATCATTAACCTATCAAACCTTGCATGCGCAATACGAATATTACTGCAGGACAATTGAGATATGTCGTGTATTCTTTACAGAACTGATGTTTCGATGTTGAATCAAAGTCAATCACTGGCAAATCGAGCTGTCTTCTATCAGCATTCAATGGATGACAACAGAGACACAATGGTTCACCACAAGCAATTATTCGATATCTTAATTCTCGTCCATCCGAACCACAGAAGAGACTTTGAGTCAATGACCGAGGCTCTGCTCCACGAAATGCACGTGTTTTCATATAGAAAATAATAGCAATATGTTCGAAATCAATTCGCATTAAAGGTAATTATTGATATACCCACACACACTCGATCTGACAAAGCTCGACAATCATCGAGTGAAATCGAATATTCATTCTGATGATCATTGCTGCATAAGAGTTGCAATGTTTCGGGAGTAAAAGCTTCCTCTCGACGAAGAACAATTCATGGGATGAGAGGACATTGTCTGGAGTAGAAAGAAGGCAACCTAGAATTGGCATTCCAAGATGTGATACTTACCTGATACATTGGCTAAGAGAAAGGCTGGCCACGGACCTAACTTTTGGAACCTTTTCAATAGTTACCATAGAAGTTCCGGAACTATTTACTGCGGCACCCTTAGCATAAAACCCCCTCCTTTGCCCTCACCCTCTAGATTGTTCACTCACACGCACTCCCTTCCTCACCCTCACCATCACCCGTCCTCATCCTCAACCTCACCCTCACCCGTCCTCATCCTCAACTTCACCCTCACCCGTCCTCATCCTCAACCTTACCCTCACCCGTCCTCATCCTTAACCTCACCCTCACCCGTCCTCATCCTCACCCTCACCCTCACCCTGTTAAAGCGAAGAAAAAGATAGTTTCAATAGTTCGGGAACTATGGTAAAGGTTCCAAAAGAAAGGTCCGTGGCCAGTACTGGCTAAGAGCAGCTTCTCATGAGTCACATCACTCTTGGTTGGATAAACAGACAGATAAACTAATCGCCCACTATTGCTTGATACCAGCGTCCTCGAGTGGTAGCCTTCTCGGATACCTTCCAAATAATCTTCTCGAGTAGTCACTTGCATTCGACCTGATCCAGATGCAGCCATTCGTTTGCTTCACAGAAATGAATTACAGTCTACAAATGCAAAACAAAATCCTTTACATCCTATTCACAAGACTCGAACTTTTTCATTTTATTCTATAACAAACAAAACATACAAATGAACAAATACACAATTATCTAAAACTCTCATTCTACTAGACTGTTTCGCCGGCCGATTGTGAATCAATTCACGTTTCGTTTTTCGATTGATGCGATTACCAACAATCAGTCGCGTGTTTGTTATTGACGTTTCACTAAAGGAGACATTCCATAATCGATGGAGATTCTTCTTGAAAGTCATAAAGCGTTGTTCATGGTTGTAATGAACGATCAAACATCGATCCCATTTACTCTCCCCTTTCATGCCATCTTGATCTTGCTTGGCAATCGCCGCTATTCGTGATAAGATCTGTTGTTCAGCACTTGTCGGTTGTTCCAGTAATTTTGATCTGATTGAAGCATATTCATTTTCATCATCGATGACCTGAAGGAGACGAGATGATGACAGATGAAGATACTTCCAACAGAAATTCTTCAGTCGAACATCAATATATGGTGGTGGATAACTAAAATGAGACAATAAACAGTACAAATCATCCTGCAAAGAAAAAGACTTACCCATTGTACAGTAGCATCAACTGAATTGCATATCGCTCATAAGTGAAGGTTGCCCATGTCGATGAATAACGCAAAGCATGAATTAGTGCAGTTTCAACAATATTAGCAAAGATATGCCGAGGATGGTCCGAATGGAATAAGATACAGTTCCGCTGCTGATTTATGATAGACAGACGTTGCCGATATCCCATTCTTATTCTCCACCAGAGCATCCAAAAATGGTACACTCTTGCCAATTTGACGCACCAGTTTGATGTTGGGATGACGATTGTTCGCCTCATCCCACATCAGATGAAGATTTTCCAATGATTCATTCCAAGTAATGAAGATATCCTCAATATACCTATAGCAAACGAAAGACGAATAGCTACTCAAACATTTTTCTGTCCGCGAAGAAACGAACCTGCCACAGATTTCATTGGAAGCTTGTAAGCATTGCACAAGTTTTTGTTCCCATTTCCAAATGAAGATATTCGCCAATGTCAATGTGGAAGCCGAACCCATTGCGCCACCGACAATCTGTCGATAGAACTTCTTGTCATAGACGAAGACATTCTCTTTGATGATGATGCGAGCCAACTTTCGAATAGCATCAATGGGAATGCCTTTTAGTTTATGATAACCATATTGTAGAAGAAACTCTGTCATTACATCCAGAGATTCTTCTTGTGGTAACATGGTCTACAAATCAGTAATGGCAAATGTACAGAAGAGTGTCATTGGTCTTAGATGATCTTCACTCTCATACATTTGAAGACGACGAATCAAATACACACCAACGATAACCGTTGTTATACGCGCATATTTATCAAATAAAGGCCGAATGGCTCGATCCAAGAATTTCGAAGTAGCACTAGTCGGTATCATAATCGACGAAACAATCGGTCGTAACGGAGTTCCTTCGTACAACAAAAACAAAACAGAAGATAAACTAAAATAGAAACATCCATAGAATTACTTTGTAAGGTTTCGGGACGAAATAGAGATAAGCCAAAGCCACTTTATCTCGTTTTGGCATAATCTTTTCCAGTTGATGTGCATAGATCTGCTTCTTCGAACAAAGATCGTTCAGTAGATGCACTACTTTCTCGAACATTGCCCATAATGGATCATTCTCCGATTCAGTATCTCCAATATGAGAGATCCCACTCTTATCAGTCACACGTAGAATTTGCTTTGCCCTTTTCAATCGAGATCGAATCCATTGTACTAGTTTCAATTTTTGTCGAGTGCGATACACTTGCAGATATGAAATGGGAGCAGTATATTGCCGATACAAATATCCTTTCAATTGTTTACAGAGTTCTTGAATAACACCAGCAGTAGATGGAATATAATAGACACGCACAAGATAAGACACCATCGTATTGATCATGCTCTCATACTGTCGTTTGATCAGTCTATCTTGTTGTAGATCAGGATAGAGATAGCTCTGATTCGGTCGAATATAATTGGGTCATAAAATAAACAAACTTATTCAGTAAGAGATATATGCGAGACATCTGCTTACCAGTATGTGAAAGATAATCGAGTTGATTCTGATTCAAACATAATTTTGTTCCGTCGACAATCAATTGTGGATAGATATCAATCGCTGTTTTCTTTTGTTGTGATGCTCGACGTCGCTGAAGTTTTCTTAAACATTGACTCTCTGCTTATACGGAGATTACCAATACTTGGAATACTTATAAATACTGACCTTTGAATTTTATTAATGCAGAATATCTGAAAACCACCTGATGAGTCCTTGAAAATAGGACGAAACTGGTCGTGGTGTTTTATTCTCTTAAAATCACCTTCACCCTTCTGCGATTCTCCATTTTTCAATTCATTGAGGCAGAGATGTATCGAAAAAATCGATGTCGCTATGCCTAAACTGTACATCTTTCAGCGAACGATAAATTTATTTTAATCACAATGGTAAATAATAATAACAGTTTTGGGCACCAGTATTGGTTTTTTCCCACAAAATAATTTTTTATATATTAATGTGTGCTTTTCGTGGGTAAAAAGTCAATTTTTTCGTTTCTTCTCTGATCAAGCAGTTGTATATAAAAACATCAGAAATTTTGAGAGTAACACTCAGAGATCGGATGAGTACAAGTACAATAAGTACAAGTATTTTACTTTTACTTCATCCTAAAAACTTTTACTTTTACTCGTACTTTGCAAGTATATTTTTCTGAAAACTTGTACTTGTACTTAAGTATCAAAAAATACTTTCATACTTTACTTAACCCATTACGGCCGGATGATCCCATTTGGCAACATCACAAGATTGTTTTATCGAGAACTCTTTAAAATTAGTGTTGAATATCACTCTCATACTATGATAATTAAGAACATATATAACATAGTTTATTTATCTTTCGTGCAAGGTCAAAATGCTTTGCTTTCTAAAAGTGGCATCATATATACTAATTAGCATGAAAAATCGATATAACTATAATTATCGTTTTTTCGAACTTCTATTGAAATCCAATTTATTAACTATCCGTTCCAAAGCGATCCTTGTTGGATTATCAGTGTATGCTACTATTAACAACAGCCTGTTGGTAACACACATCACATAAAAAAACGAGAATGTTGCCTTTTGGCAACATCTGGCCGTAAGGGGTCATCTGATTTGAAAAAAATTATCAGCATTTGGTTCTGATATTTTGAAATTATGGCAAATTCTTGATCCTATGTAGCACTCTGTGAGGATTTTTGTGTACTCAAAAAGTGAGTACACTCTAGAATTGGTCAGTATGTCCAGCCGTCCGTTTACATGATAACTCTTCACAATTACATTCGATTGAGCTGAAATTTTGCGCACAGAATTGTCTCATCAATATCTCGGTCGAATTCGAAGATGAAAAGGATTCGTCAAGAAATGGCTGAATTTTCGACAAAAATATCATTATTGACCAGACCATCCCTGAGAAGAGTAAAGGGCTTTTTTCAAAAAAAGATATTTTCTCAGAATTATTCACAACATATAGGAATCGACTCAGTTTTTAACGCTGATTCCAAATCTGATATTAGTTTTGAACCAAATGGTAGCCTCCTAACAAAATATCTCTTGAAAAAGGTCTCAAAATGCATAAAGACTGCATCTAGAAACCAAATTGCTTGGATATGTGTCAGATGATCAGCAATTTTGGATCTTTCCAAATGCCTAGTTTTGTAGCTAGTCAAAAAGACTATCGAAAGGTAAAACCCCGAACTCAATAGTTATTAATATTGGTGATTAATTAGGAAAATACTGATGCCTGTATCTATCATATATCTCTTATAGATTCATGAGGTTGCTTACAATCGTCATCCCGCTAGATAAAAACGCAAATTCATTCAAAGATAACTCTTCTTACCCAGTTTTCCAAACTAAACACGAATCTAAACTCCATTTCTGTGATTTCTAAAGATATCATATTGCTCTAAGAATAACGTCAGTGGTCACTGGACGGGTCACATACAGTGTGATTCTTGCTAACATAGCTTATTTGTATTTTCTCCTTACAATTTAGTGCAAGGGATGTATCTTGATGAAATCTATATCTTATCGAAAAAAAATAAATGCAAGGCCTAGTGCACCATATGAGAAGGTCCAAAATACCATCTCTCAGAGTATGTTATTTCGTTGAATTTACAGTTTTTGGCTTATATCGCTTTTTTATCTCATAGCTTACTCACTTAGGTGCAGCGAATTTATAGACTAAATTGATTTCTGTCCGATTGGGATCTTCTTTAGCTGAAAGGACCAGACCGTTCATGAAACAAGATTAAAATGCCGAGCATATACTCAAAACAGTTAATTTTTCTATAGGAAGATTCATATATCGCCGTTCTCGTAAGAAACTACTCTATCAGAGTCGCATAAAATTCCCCATTTATTATATACCATTCGATAGAGAATTTTACGAGCTATAAAATAGTATATAACACATGAAGTAATCAAAAGCGTAAGTTAACTAAACCCCTCCCCGTAATAAAAGATCCCGGGTCTTCTATTATGTTTTAGCACTCAAAGTTTTTAGAGGGGTCTTCTATTATGGGGTGGTCTTCTAATATGACTTCTTTATATAAAACAACAAAAATCGTCATAAAGTTGTAGAAAAATAGAAAAAATAGTTCATTACGATTATATTTCAAGTAGAAAGCAAAAATACGAAGAAAATAGAAACAATAAATAAAATACAATTAAATTTCATTTTCTAAGAAATTGATCTAAATTAAGTTGTTTCATTTTGATGCTTTTGTTGACGCTTAACATATGTAAGTGTCCATCTCCTTCATTTTCTTCTTCTTCATCTACTTCATCAATAGTATTTATTGAAGAAGTTATTGTTGATGG
>JAJEKB010020795.1:523410-627506 GCA_022393335.1 Macrotrachela quadricornifera | reverse complement strand
TCATCTACTTCATCAATAGTATTTATTGAAGAAGTTATTGTTGATGGATTGAAAACGAAACCAGGTAATGTACGAATAGAAACAGGAGAATTGTCTACCCATGTATATCCTATATCAAGAAAAGCTTGTTCAAAATTAACATTATTTTTTGTACGAATCCATGCTGTTGAGACTAATCTCGTGCATAAGATTCTCTGTTGTTTAGCCGATAATTTAATGTTGCTACGTGATCCATGAGAATCGATATATTCATCAGCTGCTTGTCGATAATAGTGTTTGAAAATTGAAAATACTGATGTATCAAGAAGTTGAAGAAATGAAGTACAACCTTTAGGAATGATAGATACCACAACCTTTTTCTTTCGTAATTCTCGTATCTTTTCAGGATTTAAGTGTGGTCCAGCAGAATCAGCTATAAGAAGTTTTGGATATCCATCGTCAACCTATAAAGAAACAATAAATATAATTCATTAAAGATAAAATAGTTGCAAAATTCATGAAGCAACAGTGATGTTTTTTAATTTTATTGATAGAATATATGAGATAAAAACGATTCTGCTGTCATATCAAAGTGATAGGTGTTTTTTTTCTATCTTAAATAAGATATCTTTACCTTTTGAAGCCATGTCTTGATGTATAAATCCATGGATGGTCCATTTATAAAACTTTTAGGTGTAAATATTGCAAGAACACCTTTAGCATATTGTTGTCGTTCATCAGCACCTATTTTACATTTGCCTTTAAATAGAACTACCGGGTCCATTCGTTGATTTTCAGCAAACACAGTTAATATGACTGTACAAAATCTCTGAAATGAAAAAAAATAAGTGAATAAAAGATAATTCTTCACAATATAAAGAAACTCGATCCAAGACAAAATATTTAATATAGACCAAATGTAAATGATTCATTACCTTATTACTTATATAGCCATTAATTTCATTACTTGTACCAATATCATTTATAGATTTAGTCGCTTGATCACCAAATAAAGCCAGTGGACTTTCGTCCATATTAGAAATATCCTCAGGTACAAAACAACCCATAACACCACGTTTTAATGACCAAGTACTAGCACGACGATTATATGAATAAAAAGAATTTGCTAAACGATGGACTTCATCAATTGGTACTTTATCTTGTCGTTTTGGTCGTTGAAGTGATAAATGATTTCTTTTTAAAAATCGGTAATACCACTTTGTTGATGGTGGTTTTTGATTTAATTCTTGACATATTAGTTCAGCTTGTTTTTGTAAATGTTTTAGAGTAACTTTTTCTCGACGAATTTCAGATGCAGGTAGAGATGTGTCATTTGGATTCGTTCTTCGCGAACGGTACCACTTGAATAAACGATGATCAAGATCAGCATAAACTAATTTCTTACCACCACCTTCTACTCTCTTTCTTTCACCACCTAAAAGATAAAATATACAGTATTTTTAATAACAATTAGACGAAAAGAACCTTTTTTCTTCTTGTTCATTTTCAATAAATCATCTTTATTTCGTAACCAATTGCGTAGTTGTGCAGTTGTACAACCTTTTCGTTTTGCTGTTTTACGTTTACTATGATTTTTATCATAGTATTCAATCACATCAAGTTTTTCTTTGATTGACCATTGCCGACGTTTGTGTTTTTCAAGTGTTTCTTGTATATTATTATTATTATTATTTAAAGTTGTAGGTGATAGAATTATTCGATGAGGATTATTTGATACTTCACCATCTGGTAAGTCAAGAGATAATGGTGATGGTGGTTCAGGCCATTCAAAAACTTCATTTTCTTCAGAATTCTCATCTTCAGAGTGCAGTTGAAGATAAGTTGATAAATTAATTAATTCATTTTCACACCCATCAATAGTTGATCGAATTTCAATACTAGAACCATCACTATCTGAACTATCACTATCAGATATATCACTATCAACAAGAATATAACGTTTATCTTCATAAATAGGTTTAAGATGTTCTTTTTCCATTTTTTTATGATCACGAAAAGTATATCAAAGCTCAGCTGGTATTAAATCAAGTTTATTATTAATTTTTTTTTTCTTCACCGCCATTTATAGATCTATCATTCCTCTTGTTTTCATCTTCACTAACAAATATATTATTGTTCTGCATAGATAAGCTAATATTTATCTTTCTATATTTTTATGGCCATTGGTCAGTACTAGATAAGACTGAACAATAAATGAACAAAAAGAATCATAAAAAGCTTAAAAGAAAATTTTGTTTAGAAGATCCGGGTCTTCTATTATGGATTTCACATCACTATTCAAAGGTGGGTCTTTTATTATGGGAGGGTCTTCTAATATGGGGTGGTCTTCTATTATAGGGGGGGGGGGTTTATATGACAAATATAATTATGCGGGAAGTGGTTCCAATGTTGTCAACGGTCTCGTTGACCCACAGTTAGGATCTATCTTCCGATCACATATTTGTTCGAGGTTTTCTGGGTCGGAGAACTCGAATATGTGCTCCATTTACCTCGAAACCCTTTTGGTAGACCAATAATCAATAAAAACCGAGCTATGAGAAAATGGTCGTTTTAGGGTAAATGAAGGCATAGAGTTCAATATGATCTGTATTTGATCCTAAATCCTTTCGAATGAACAACAGTCAATAGAAATCGTGTTCATAAAAAAGATTTCTTCTAATAATTTTGGCGTCGAGACATTCTAGAATGACTCATCTATCTAATACACTTTTTGTAGTACACATAACTTTCGGATAAAATTCGAAGATTCCGCATTTAGTTTTTCTATACAATTGTGAGTGGATTTGTATAGTTTTTGATATATATTGATCTTACAATGGAGGTGTTTGAGGTGATAAGCGAAAAAGTGGGATCCATCCGCATGAAATGAAAGCCCTCGTTGAGAAACTAACAAGGTTAAAATATTAGCGGCCCTTGGCTTATCTAGAGGGAGATAATCAATTTTTATGGTACGCAAAATTTGAGTATATAAGAATATTAGTATCATTCACATTAATTTTTCATTCAATCATCTGAGTATTTCAGTAGTAACCTAAAAGAATATTTCTGAAATTTATCAATAGCACTAACATCATAATAAAGTCAATGACTTATGGAGCTTAAGCAGTAATAATATAGATAAAAATTAGTAAACAGCTGTCAGAATTTCAAGGTTATCAATAGACTAGATTTTATTTCAACTAATAACAATATATTATATAGTATAGTATTTTAATAAATCTGTTACAAATGCAGATGTAGATCTTCAATTAGATGGTAGTAGCAAAATTTTTTTTTGCACCAAGCACACATTAATAGCGTTCTTTCATTGCAACTGTTAATTGAGCAATAGAGATCATTAAATTTGAAGCAAACATCTTGTGGTTTTTCTATCTGTCCACCTAATTCATGTATTATTCGAGCTTGTGCGAATCCTTTTTTAATGAGATTTTTAAATTGTGGAGCTGATAATTGATTATGAATAACAGAATGTATATTGATGAAATATTGGCGATCACTTATACTCATTTCTATTCGATTAATATGAGTATAATGTTCGACTTTTTTATGAATAAATCGCCATGAACGAAATAAGGAAAGATCTTGTGGTTGAATAAAACCTGTTGACCCTTCAGGGAAAACCAATAATTGACTATTTGGACTAGGAAATACTGCTCTAAATTTTGTTAGATCAGCTTGAGTTTTCCAAGCATCCAGAAAGAGAAGAAATTTTTTGCCCACCAATGGATGTAACACTTCATTTAAAAAAGCATGATGTTTTTCATCAGAACTTTTTCCTGATTTTGAAGCTTTGACTACAACATTCGATGGTATAATTAAATTCTTTTGCACATTTTTACCAAATGTATTTTCTTTTTCTTGAAGAATAAGCAAGAACGTCTCTAATAAATCACCGTCGGCTGATGTAATTGGTTGTACGGTATACGAATGTGTTGTATTATATTTCTTTTTAACAGCCACTTCTGTTGTTCTTTCACCAGTAAAAGAAAGAGTTCTTGATGGAATATATTCTTGTTGAAACGAACAGTGATCGCTGTTTAAAACTTGGTGAGAAGAATACGTTGATATTAAACTTCTATTACTTTCAATCCAACTTTGAGCGTCTAAAAATGTAAATATCACAGCTAAACGTATTTATAAAAATATTCGAAAAAAATTACATACCATTTAAACTGCAAATTTTTCTATTTGATTTAGCCCGAGTAATAATTTTGTTGACTCTTCTTGATGATATTCTATTTTCTTTTTTAAAAGTGTTGATAAAAGATTTACTTGCTGTGAATGTATCCCAGTTTAATTCCCTTGCTTTTTGAATTGCAAAGAGTTCAAGATCAGCATCATGAATTGATTCTTTTTCAATCGTCCTTTTCAGATAAAATTCGTTGAACATAAAGTCTTTAATTTGTTTTATTTTTTCCGATCTAGTGCCATTATTTTCGATATATTGTCTAAACCTTGTAATATAATACATATATTTGACCTTCTTAAATCGATGTGAAATAGTTGCAATTCCAGCCTTCGGATGTTGATCAACCCACTCGATAATATTTTCCATTTCTTCTAATGTAAAAAGATTTTTTTATATCTGAATGTTCATTTTCATTGTAATCGTTCATATCGTTATCGCTTTCTTCTTCATCACTCATTTCGTCATATTCATCGTCAAATTCGAGAGTATCGTAAGTATATAGTTCATTGAAGTAACTGTCTTTAAAAGACTTTAGAACTTCAAACAATCGTTCTGCAACTACAATTTCATCGAAAATTGTTGCAGAATTTCCAGATCCAAATTCAGTTTGAGCCAGATACAAAAGATGTTTAGTAATATTTACTAAATTCATGTTCTTTTTAATGAAATGAATATTTGTTATTCGATGAATATAGCAGAGAATAAGAAAGAATAATTGTTCGACAGTATCTTTCTTTGTGTTTTCTTAACACCAATTGCAAAGAAATGAACAATAGACCACCAAGTGATGCATCAATGCACTTTTATTTCAAATTATACGTTAAAACGATTTTTCAAAGCATCATATATGTTATTCTTCATCTCTTTAATACTGAATCCCCATAAGTCATTGACTTTATTATGATGTTAGTGCTATTGATAAATTTCAGAAATAGTCTTTTAGGTTACTACTGAAATACTCAGATGATTGAATGAAAAATTAATGTGAATAATACTAATATTCTTATATACTCAAATTTTGCGTACCATAAAAATTGGTTATCTCCCTCTAGATAAGCCAAGGGCCGCTAATATTTTAACCTTGTTAGTTTCTCAACGAGGGCTTTCATTTCATGCGGATGGATCCCACTTTTTCGCTTATCACCTCAAACACCTCCATTGTTAGTAATAAATGAACAAGCCTAGGCATTGTTTTCAAATTTTTCAAAATATAAAAGCTTTTTTCAGTCACTTGATCCACCATGACCGGTTGTTGCCATTTGGCAACATTGTAGTATTCAGTTAAATATCATTCTTTTCTCTCCCAGATTTTAATCTAAGTATACCCATGATACAACAAGACAAAATATGTAATTCAAAATTTTTTCCTATAACGGCTTCTAGAACCCGGCCGTAAGGGGTTAAATGTGAACTAATTCTCATATTATTTGAACCGGACAAAAATCGCTAGTAAACCGTCGGTTGACTCTCCGGTATAATGTGCGTTGTACCAGCGGTATACTGCCAGTTTTTTTTGAAAATTGAACATCGTAATTACTTATGTTTAAACAGCTGAATATTTTTAAAGTTTGTCAAAATTATCAAAATCGCTCTGCTTTCGATGGCACAATATATTGTCGATGCGCTTGAGCTACTTGTACCAATCAAAGAGCACAGATTGGTCTCAATCTTCAGATAATTATTTTATTAAAGAGGGCGCTGCAAAAAATTTAATAAGTAAAATATATGAAAAGCCGATTTCTTTCTCGGTAAATATGAACTTCACTTGTTAACACATTGCGATTCTGATAGGAAAAGACTCCTGTGAGCGTTTACAATGAAAATCGGAGAGTTTAAGAAGTACCATCGGTAAATCGTCGATATACAGGCGTTACCAAGATTAACCCATTCGCCCCGACAGGTCCTACCGGTGGGACCCGCTAGGTCTTAAGAACAAATTTAATAGAAAACAGTTTATTTTCCTTTGTTTTCGAGTGGAAGGCTGCATATAGTGTGGCATCTAATCGTTCTCGCTATTGTTAGAACTATTTATTACATAGGATGATGTTTTTTATTGAAGCAATCAAGACAAAAAAAAGTATCACAGTCAGTTCAGAGAACTCACTTCACTGAGTGTGCTAGCGCTATCTTCTGTATCCATTTTTTCAAACGACATGTGAGTTATTTCAAAAACTCCGGTCGTATTTATATACAAAACGATAGAGGGTAAAGAATAAGGGAGAAAAAGCTGGAAACTTCCTTCTTTTTCTCGTGCATACTTTGTATGATATGGAAAAGAACGCAAAAGTAATTCGAGCTATTATTCAGTTCAGGAGAAAAAAATGACTCATTATGTGGTGATATAAAGAGAACTATAAATAACCGGTAGAAGATAACGAAAAGGTCATTAAGTGTATTTATTAAGAGTTAACTGTTGATAAAACTGAACTTCTCAAAAAATTTTCTGAGAAAACTGAATCAGGTTGAATGGGTTAAGTTGTAATGCACCTAATCATACGCATAAAAAAATTCGAGATGATGCAGAAGCTGATTACTTCATATCCATCGCTAAACGACAAAAATTATATGATAATTCTGTTAAACAATAAGAATACGAGCTGGAAGATCTTGTCCATCGTCAAACTGGTCGAGTTGATCGAACAAATACAATACCTAAAATTTTACCTTGTAAAGTAATATTTATTCATTCATCGTCAAATGATCGTATAATATATAAGCTGTGTACTATCAAAGGTGTTTTATCAATTTTATATGGTGTTCAAGATCTCTTACATTTGAGAAGATGTGATTTTGCTGATTTACGTAGTATTGATCCAACAAATCTACCAACAATGACATTTACGCAAGCATGTAATTGCAATCGTAAATGTGCTACAAAGTCTTGCCCATACAAAGCAAAGGACGTTAAATGTTGCACCAAATGTCATCCCAGAAAAAAAATGTCCATGTGCAAACGTCTAGTACCATCTCAAAACGCCACTATAATTCCGTTTAATTTATGTCATTGCTATTATTTTTTGTTAGGTTAGGAAGTGTTGAACTTATATAATTTTGTCGGATAAAATGATAGTTTTTACATTAATAAAATACTTGTGAATAAAAATAAAGGTGTATCTATTGTTGCTAGGGGAATTTTAAATTGCCCTAGATATTAATTTCCTCTGTAACATATATGAAAACATGTGCTTTTTACTATTGTTCACGCGACATTCTATGATAATTGAAAGAAAACGAATAGAATGTATAAGATGAAGTGCAACCGTATGATTGAAAATATCTATCGAATAAAGAAAGTAAAAAGTGAGATAAAATTCCATTACTGATAACTCATAATCTATATATATAAAGAAGAGATTGTGTCTGCCTGTCTAGTTTTATGCATTTGGATATCGCACGAGTTAGTGATGCCAAACTTTTCATGGATTACTCTTAGGTCCCGAGGGAGATCGAGAGAGGATCAGGATGACTGGCGAGACAGTTGGGCTGAAATTTCATACAAGTTATGATACATTGCCATTTTGCCCAATCTTTCAAAAACTTCGGAGCATTTCTCACCATTGTTAGAATATTCAGCTCTTAGTGTCACTTTTTTGCACTGAGTGTTGGTATAAAGTATATCAATACACATGAGTTAAGAGAAAGACAGGTACACCCTCACACTATCTGGTGTATTATCTGATTTCAAAATGAATGTAAGTGTATGCACGACGGGACATGTAGTAATAATAGGTGAAAAGGTCTTAAACAAATCTTCTATACATCTCCTGTCGTTTTCTGACATGGTAAGTTTCGAGTATGGAAATTTCCCGAGCTACGCCAAATACTATCGCTAGTATATATCGATATAATAGATAAACGGTATCTTAGAAATCAATCTTTTTAAGAATGGTCTATTTAATAGAAGAAAACTTCAGGTAGATATATATGATATTAAAAAAAAATATCATGGTCAAGAAAAAAATAAAGGTTCATTTTTATGTCGATTCATTACAGTTTATTTCAAAAAAAAGGGATAAAATAGACATTTATGAATTAAATACGATTTTTGAAAACATAATCAATGAAGATAGAGTAAAATAAAAAGCAAAATGTATTAGTTTTGTAATAATTTAATACTTTTTTGAATATATTTATATAGCTAAAAAGATGTCTGTTTCATTATGAAAAAGCACTTCTACAAAAGTTTATTTGTTTAAATTAAAAAACATCTTTTTAAGACAATGAATCTCTACGTATTTGGCTCAGAAGCTTTGCTGCAATTACACTATTACCAGAAAGCCATATGACTGAAGCAAATGAGTATCCACTGTTCAACGAAACCATTGTTATATGAAAAAGAAATCGATTTATTTTTAGAATATCATGATAAAACATATGGTATTAATGGTAGATTTCCACCAGCAATGTATAATCACTATCGAAATCTTTATCCTCGTACAGTTAATTATCTTGAAGGATATCATAATAGATGGGAAAAAAAGATCTACGAAACCTCATAGCGATATTTACATGTGCATTGATATGTTCAGACATAAAGAATTGTTAGCATAAAATGAAAGACAAAGACATGAAGCAGGAGCAGCTCCACCAAAATGACGAAAAAAAACTCGAATAGCTGAAGAATCATTATGTCGTCTATAGGATCAATTAGAAAAGAATCACATTAATAGGGACAAATTTTTAAATCGTGCAACACTGCGTTATTTTCAATATTTGAAAGCTGAATAAAACAAGTAACGTTCGTCGCTTCGACTCACTTGACCCTCGACTGAATCAAGAAAAGTTGTGATGTCTCTCCCTACTCTATTTTTCATTTTCATTCTCTACATAACACGAAGTAGAAACACGTGTATCATTTAAGATTTTTATACTATTCTAAAACTATCATTACAGAATAAAATTCAACAAGGTACCGCTCAACCTGTGGATTTGTTGACCCTTTTCTCAAAGAAATATTACATTGCTGTATTCAAGCAAACTTTGTCCGATCATGTTAGATATTTCTATTCTTGATTCCATATAGAATCATAAGAATATAAAACTCTTTCAATTAGTTCTCAGTTTATGAAACAGAAATTTTGATTAAAGAACACATAATTTTATAGGCTTAGCTCCTTAGTATGATCCCGATCATTTAATAGTAACGACATTGGTCTAAACTGCTAAGAATCAATTTACAACTGATTCATGTGAGTCTATATTGAAGCAAAATTTTCGCAATCAATTACGGAAACGGCTAGTCGTTCGTCGGCGCCCCTATGGGGCGCCACTCACGGCTAGCCGTTCCACCGGCCAGGCTCCATTGAGCAGGTGATAATTCATAGTTCTCATTTGCCTTTTTCACATTTCAATTATTTCAAGAAACTAGTCAAATCGTCATAGAATGCATCCATCAGTTGACTTCTAGTATCACACAATGACTCCGGTCCCCTTTTGCATCTGAGACAAAACTGCACGTTTTCAATATGCTGCCATTCTGCTCATA
The DNA here is from genome assembly GCA_022393335.1 of Macrotrachela quadricornifera. Classification (NCBI taxonomy): domain Eukaryota; kingdom Metazoa; phylum Rotifera; class Eurotatoria; order Philodinida; family Philodinidae; genus Macrotrachela; species Macrotrachela quadricornifera. Next base: position 617,832 of record JAJEKB010020795.1, on the reverse strand, counting down.
CTGTTACTACGAATGTCACGTAATATGCGACAAACTATCCTGTGAGATATTTTTCTATATCTCTATTGGAGCACAGTTCCTATGCCTAACTACAGAGGAACGGCTAGTCGTTCGTCGGCGGCCCTCCGCGGCGCCACTCACGGCTAGCTATTACATGTATCAAACTTTATAGGGTAGCGAAGCTTCGCCTTCTAACTACTTAATTCTGCCAGTATTCGCTCCTCTCAAAATATTCACTGATTTTCCTTAGAGTAGGTAACTAAAATACAGTATTCTCTCCAAACTTCAGGCACCGAAACTATTTCTCTATTCTTTGGTAGCCCAGTACTCCGCTCAATTCCGATCACGATTGCAACTCCGAGATAATGCGTTCCATAAAAACTCATAGTCCTTTAAGTCTTTTTTGAAACACAACTTTTGTACCTATTAGAGAGAACGGCTAGTTGTTCGTCGGCGCCACTCAGTGCTAGCCGTTTCATGTATCAAACTTTTTTTCAACTGACAACTATTTTTCTACAATTCAGCTTTCTAGTTTTATAGGAAAATAATATAACAGCAAGTAAAGTCGATTGAAGTCCTCGACTTCAATTACTTTTCATTAAATTTTATAAAAAAATGTCTTTTGTAAAAAAATCTGTCCTTTGTGTAAAAACATTAATCTCAAAAAAGTTTTAAAAAACTAATAATGCGATTTGATTCCCTGACCCAGAAGAATTTTTGGTCAAACTTCATACAAAAAAATCATTTTCTTTAAAAACCTTTTTCTGACGTAAGAAACTCTTTTGGAAATTTCCAAATATTAATATGCCACACAATTCCTCGATTCTGAAAAACTTTGGTCAAACGTGAGGCGTCGAGTTGACCTTAAAGTTGCGATTCTTCGATTGGTTTTTCTAAGAACAGGTTTTTTTTTACCTTTGATCCCGATGACAAGCAAGCAAGCAAGCAAACTTTTTTTACATATGACTCTCCCATCAGTCGAGGGAGTATCCTTTATGAAAAAATATTAACCTCAAAACCTTTTGAAAAACTAATGTCAGATTCGGAATCCTCAACCTCGAACACCTTTGCGTTAAACAAATATTTTTCAGATCACGCTTTTGACCTGCGACCAGCGACAAACACAGAAACTCATTTTAGTTTTTTTCTATGGTCGTCACCTCTGTGGAGGGAATAAACGCTTCTAACGAAGTTAACACTACCATATACCTCCATTGATCACTTCAGGTACCACCACAATGAGCAATGGTGTTCATCACAGACCATGGTGAAAACCTTAATTCGTGAAAAAACACATCTTTTCGATGGAAAATATCAAACCTCACGAATTCCTAATATCAATTGATCAATTCATATACCACCACCATAAGCAATGGTGTTCATCACACACTATGGTGAAAACACCAATTCGTCAAAAATTGCATGTTTCCCAGAAAAAATACCAAACCTCATCAATTCCTAACATCAATTGATCAATTCAGGTACCACCACAATGAACAATGGGGTTGATCAAGTATCATACCTCAATACCAAAAACCTTTCTCGAAAGGTTAATTTTTAATTTTTGTGGTCTTTTAGTTTTTTTTAACTCGATGTTTTTTTGACCCCTGACACAAACGCATTTCACTTTTTTCCGTATCACCTTCCCTTCAGTCGAGGGAATAAAAAATGGTTATTTTCTTAAACAAAGCCTTTTTTTAGAAAAAAAAATTATTTGGAAAAATTCGAAAAGTGATAGTGTCATTCGATTCCCTGACCCCAAAAACCTTTGGTCAGACCTTAAGCGTTGAGTCGAGCGTGAAGTTTGATTCTTGGAGAGATTTTTCTAAGAACATGTTTTTTTGACCTTTGATCCCGACGACAAACAAGCAAGCAAACTATCTTTTTTCATATGACCCTCCTTCATTCGAGGGAAAAAAGCTGATTTCTGATTGGTCCATTTTTGCTGACCAGTAGTCAGTCAGATCTAAAATCTGTCTTCAGTTTTGGATTCCTGGGAATCGATAAACAATAATAAACTTTTATCAAAAGTCCAGAAAACCGTAATATAAAAAAGCTGATTACTGATTGGTCCATTTTTTGCGGACCAGTGGTCAGTCAGATCTAAATTCTGACTTCAATTTTGGGTTACTGCGCATTGATATTCCCTAGCAAAGTTTTAGGAAAAGTTAGAAAAAACCTATATATATAGAAGTTCTAAGCATATGTTTTTTTAACCCCGATGTTTTTTTGACCTGCGACAAGCAAACAAACTATTTTTTTTCGTATGACGCTCCCTTCAGTCGAGGGAATAATATTTTTATTGTTTCAGATTATTATTATTCAAAACTAAAGTAAGTATAATTTGTTATTATAAAGATAATATTTTTTTAGTTCAGAGTATTATTAATACCTAACAATAAAGTAAGTATAATTCATGTGTGCAAATTTTAGTTATTTTATTTTTTTGAAGCACAAATACTGTGCGATGATGCTGATCAATTTGGAGAGATTGATCAGCAGCGTGACTATTAGAATTTAAAATATAGGGATATGAAACGAGAAGCCTCCATGTTGGAGGTAATTGTAGTGCATCATAGAAATATCAGTGGGATCCCATCGGACCCGATAGTTTCCAACATTTTGCGACAGTTGGATTCGACGGGATCCAATCTTCGGATTATTCGTCCTGGGTAACAATGAATTGTGTATTTCACATAAAAAATCTAGCTTAAAACTGAATATTATTTTCAATTATTATGTGATGTAAGCCTTTCTGAGTGTTACATTTTGACTCATAACACATAATAAAAAACAATAATTTCTTCGATCATAGCAATAGTACTCGTTCACATTGATGTTATCTTTCTATGAGATGAATTGCACGAAGCATTAGTTTTTAAAAGAAGACGAGTATGAGTATAAAAAAAACCTTTACATTTATTTTTATTTAAAATGATCTTTTAACAAATGAGATTTCATAATCAAAAGGTGCACGCGTTAAACTTGTGTGATAAAATTTTCTTGAATCGATTTGTTCGTCCTTATTTGCAACATGAAAATTGTATTGTCGAATCATATTGCTAAAGAAAAGAAAAAGTTCCATATTTGCTAGAGATTCACCAGGACAAGATTTTTTTCCAATTGAAAATGGAATAAATCCTGCAGGACGTCGAATTGATTTTTGATCATTTGATAAAAATCTTGTTGGATCAAATTGATATGGATTAGGAAATTGTCGATGATCAACATGAACAGCATAAAAGTTTGCAGCTACATAAGAATCTTTTGGTATATTATAACCATTAAGTGTTGTAGCTTGTAAATTTCTATGCATTGTACTTCCACCTAATGTTGCTATATTTCCACAACGTTGAATTTCAAAAATAGTTGCTGTTGTATAAACTAAATATTGTTTATCTTCTATTTTAACAAATGATTGATCATTTTTAGTTGACATATAATCATCAATTTCTTGTTGACATTTTTCTAATATTTCAGGATTTTCAATCATATAGATAAATGCCCAACGTAATGTTGTTGATGTTGTTTCTGTTCCACCAATAAATAAATTTGTAATTGATGTTGTTAATTGATCCATATCAAATGTAGAATTTGTTTTCTTCAATAATTTATCATTATTTGCTTGTTTTAAAAATTCATCAATATAATCTGTTGCTTCATCATTATCATTTATATTTGGATTATGATTTTCAACAAGTTGTTTAGCAAATGCAAATATTTGTTTAAAATTTTTTGAAAATTGTTTATAATTTCCTCTTAATGATTTTATTGGTATAAATCTAAGTAAAGGAAATATGGTTATCCATGAATCATGAGATCCAAGTGTAAATAATTCTTCAATTAAACTGACAATATGACGAAATTCTTGATTATTATGTGAAAAACGTTGTCCAAATGCAAAACCACAAATAATATTTGAAAGAGCATGTGTTAATAAACCTTTAATATCAACTGATTTTTCTTCTTGTTTATCAATACATTGAAAAACATCTTTAATTTCATCTAAAATAGTATCTTGTAAAAAATATTTTCCCATACCAAATTTTTTTAATGTATCCATTGCAAATTTTCGATGAATTAACCAACGTTCTCCATCAGCATATGTTAAACCTTTTCCATGAAAATGTTCTTCAAATATAAATGGTTGTGCTCGTGCTGAATAATTTTCATCAAGAAATGCTTCTCTTATTAAAGAATAATTATTTAATACAATCACCAATTTTCCTCCAAAATAACAATGAATTATATCACTTTTACGATTTTCACACCATTTCATTAAAATTTCTTGAGGATGTTTACCAAGATAAAATAAATGACCAAATATTGGAATTGAATAAACAGGTGGACCTGGTGGAAGATTTCTTACTTTACTAATAAATGAATAAAGAATATAAAGAGTGAATACTGTAATAAGTAATATCAAATACATTTTTGATTATGATATGACATGGACAAAAAACATTACTCTTTATATAATATAACATTTGTGCTTGTGTCATTCGTCCGATGCAAAAATATTTTGTCATTGCGTATGACGTTATCTATTAACAGCCTGGTCAAATGCATGTTGTATACGTAATGTTTAATCCTTTCGTACTTTGTCCTTATCTTTTGTAGCTTTGTCATTGTGACAAAGGAGGAGGAGGAATGTGCACAAGGCCGTTTTAGAGGCCATCATAGAATCGATTCATTTGTATCAGGTTCGAATAACGAATCATTCCGGATTACTCTTTTCCAGTTTATTCAATGAAAAACGACACTTACGATTTTTGTGCGTGGCGTCGCCCACAAGTATCAGAAAGAAAAAATTTCATTTTTCATGAGTGACAAAGCCATATGTGTTTGTACATTGATTAGTGATGATTAGGAGTATCACAATAAAATCTTTTGAAACTGCTTCATTAATTGAAAAATAGATTAATCTATTTTTTGACGAAAAGATAAACTAATGTGCTAGGTTTGAACTCTTGCTTTTTAGCAATCGATTTTCTTTCAAGAATCAATCTAGGACGTATTCAGAGTAGGGCCTAGAGGCAACCCCCCCCCCGTAACACAGTTTTGGTCTGGTTAGATTTTTAGTAAAACTATATATTATAAGAGTGATATGTTTATTTTGATTTAACACTGGTTTAGATGAGTAAACAATTTAATTTGGCGCATTTTCTCGTCAAATATAAGAACAAGATTATAAAACGTTTATTGAAACAACATTATCGGAATCAGATGAAAAGTTTGATAAACATTAAGAAAATATAATTCATATTATTAATTTATTGCCTTCAAGTATCCTTAATAAAACATTAATGGGCGTGAAGGATATATTTGAATCATATGACAGTGGTTAACCATCAAACAATTTTAATGTTGTTAAAGTTGCGTTTGAACTTTGGCAACATAAACGGAAAAACCCTCTAAGATGAACGACCATCAAATATTATTTCTACTTTAAATGTACTTCTTCGTATTGAATCATTTTATGCTGATTTAAATCATTTGTTCGAAACGTTTGCAATACTAGCAGTGGCTGTTGCAACAACAGAAAGATCATCTTCTACGATGAAAACAATAAAAACAACACTTCGAAACAGTATTGGTGATAAACGCTTGAGCGATCTTGCTCTGATTCATGTTCATTGTGACATACATAACAGTTTTAATGTGGAAGGTATTGTTGATATTTTTCCTAAGACCAACGGCAAATCAAATTTACTAGCTAATGAACAAAATTTATGTTCTCTAGTTTAATTTCAACTTGAATAAATATTTGCTTTTGTATTCTTTTTTTTGTCAATAAAATCTGAAACTATGCTTATAAAATATTTTCTGTTGGATACATAATTAGAAACTGATGACAAAATAACCAGAACGTTAACTGAATTCATAATTAACTATGTCAATCTTCTATCAGTCAAAACAGAGATGGTCGGATAATATTTACGTGCTTTGTATACACCTCTTAGAGAAACTCTGGCTATGTTCCTGAATCAATTAAATAATTTTTTCAAATAAATGCAGAATTTTTGATTTTACTGACGCGTTTCGTGCTATTTATCTATATATATAAAGAAGAAAGTTTGTTTGTCTGTCTGTTTTTCATGCATGTGGACATCGCACAAGCTGGGGGTCCTAAACTTTTCATGGCATACTCTTAGATGCCGAGGAAAATCAGGATGACTGGCGAAAGGGTTTGACTAAAATTTCACGCAGGTTATGATACGTTGCAATTTTTCTCAATCTTTCAAAAGCTTCAGGATATTTGCTACCATTGTTGAAATATCCACCTCTTGGTGTCACTGTTTCGGCATTGGGCGGTGATGTGAAGTATGACAGTACGCGTGAGTTAAGAGAAAGACAGTCATATCCTCACAGTATTTGCTGAATTAGCCGGTTAAAAAATGAATGTAAGTGTATACACGGCAGGACATGTAGTAATAATAGATGAAAAGGTCTTAAGTAAGCCTTCTATACATCTTCTGTCGATTTCTAATATGGTAAGTTTCCAGTATGGAGATTTTCCGAGCAAAGCTGGGTACCACCGCTAGTCTAACATAATTGCAATTCTATTTTTTCAAATGGCAAATCAGGTAGCAAAGAATACACTCCAATATTATCATTGAATATGTTTTAATTCTATTACTTTTATTCATTAAATTGTAATCTCACTAGAAAAAACAAATATTTTTTGAAAACTCAATAAAGAAATCTATTTCATTCATCGAATAAAACAGACTTTTATAGCTATTGGAAACTTTTCAATATCGTACTGTTAAAATATTGAAACGATTTGCTAGATTCTTAAGATATTACTTGTATAAAATAGTTGATTTAGGACAGAATTATTTTATATGATGCCTTTTGGAACACCTTGTATAAGAGGATTATATATTATTGCAAGTATTATATAATTATTTAGTTTATTAAACATAGAATTTGAGAACAAAAATTTTTACAAAAACAACATCTAATGTAAAATAATAGTACTAATAACATTATTTAATTCTCTCTTGTTATTTCTTGTATATTGTTGATTGTTTTCTTCTTCTTGTATTGTTGTCAAATCCTTATTACATATTTTGTATATAAATCGTTTTAGTTCTTGCCGAAAAGCTTTTGATACACTGGTAAATATGAAAAAACTTGCACAATAAGGAATATAATGAAGAAAAGCACCAAAACTGCTTAAAAATGAATCTAAAGCTTGTTCTAATGGTGTTCGTGTTTGATATCTTGATGTTGTACTATAGACTAAACTTGCAGCTACTACAATACTACAGATAATATAAACAATATTATGAATATATAAACAACGAAGTAATTGAAAATCTTTTTTTGTCATTGAATGAATTTGATGTCGTTGTTGTTGACGTGGAATAGATCGAATACGTCGAACATTTTTAAATGCAATAATTGATAAAATAAACATAATTAATGGTTCAATAATTCCTAAAACTAAACTCGAATATGAAACAAAATCCAAATAAAATGCAGAAAGATCATAATAACAAATAAAAACATTAGGATAAGTTTCTTGAATATTAACTTTAATAAGTATATGAAAAGAAAATATAGTCCATATACATATACTTGTAACAGAAGAAAAATAAGCTAAACGTTTTGAACTATATAAACGTGTATCAACATTTTGTGATGATATTAATAAACGATCAATAAATGCAAGAATGAGAATAATTGGATAATATGTTGAACTAAGATAAGATACATAATAAAAAAGTTTACATAAAATAACATTAGAATTTTGTGCATTAATATTAAAACCAAAAGTAAAAATAGATCCAAGTAAAGTTGAATTAATAAAAATTATACTGTTAAAAAGACAGATATTAAAATAGAATACACAAACATTTTTTCTCCAAGATTTTTTAAAAAATATCAATATACTTAATAAATTTCCAACATTACCCATAATATAAAAAATAGTAGCCACATATTGTTGAAGATAGATGGGAATATTTGTAAGAAGTCTAATATCGTAACTGTCAGATGAAAACATTTTAAAATAATATTCATATCATTGATAAAAATATTCTTTTATATAGCGACGTGACGTGATATGTAATCATTTTTGTTGATTTATTATTATTTTTAGGTATAAAATTAAATAACAAAAATAATTTTCATAAAGATCTTAATTTAATACTGATAAGGCTTTGTTAGAAAAAAAAATTTCATGTTTTTTATAGAGGTAATTTTGGAAACAATTATATCGTTAAGTAATCTTCTTTTATCAAGGTTTTAGAAAATGACTTTGATGCTCTTCATTAATGTTAGATAATGAAATTTGTTTGGAAAAAAATATTATCAACAATGATGTAATAAAAAGATTCATAATAAAAATAAATTGTTTTTTTGATCTTTTCAAGTTATTTTAGCTGAATTATGAGATATGCCTTAGGATATGTTTGCTATTAAAAATAGTCTAATACTATATTGGTAAATTACAGTTTACCAATATTCATATCAGAAATTATTAAGTGATGCAAGAATGGAATTATATCAAACATTGATTTATTTACAAAGTCAAATTGAACATAAAAATCAAATATATATAAAAAAAAACGTATGCAGTATCTTGTCAAAAGTTATCAATTGCATGAAGACAATACCACGTAACTTTGATACCTTCTGAATGTTTTGCGATATCAAAATAGAAAAAGAAGGGTTTTGACTGATGCAAATCTATTAATTATTAATACTTTCATTTTTATTAAATAGTAAACATCTTTTGATTTTTCAATTTCACCGATTTTTTTCTTAATTAGCATGTTCTATTTTATTTACATAAGTGTATTATTCAATTTTCCTATGAATAGATTACTATGAATAAAACAAAGATAAATTTTGTGGTTGAATATGACCAAATGATCTCCGAGGAAAAATTAATAACTGATTATCTTTATTTGAAAACATTATTCTAAAATTTTTGTTTAGATCATCTTGAATTTTTCAAAAATTAAGAGAATGAAAGAATTTTCTACGAAACAAAGAATGTAAAATTTCATTTAAAGAAGTAAGATGTTTTTCACCGTTGATTTTGCCAGATTTTGAGGTTTCTGTTACAATCTTTGGTGGTACAATTAAATCTCTTTGTGCCTTTTTTTGGAGAATAGATAAAAATTTGTCTAATAGAAGAATATCAGTCAATGTAATGCTCATTTCAAAATATGGTACCTTCCATTGCTTTTTTGAATAATTCAAGAACTAGTCTTATTTTTAAGATATTGCAGTTTTGTAAATCTTTGAAAGATTCAGCTATAAAATTATGATGTCTCAACAGGTTTTTAATTATTGTAGTATGAATAGTTACGCTAAAGACTCTGCTATTGATCTACATAATCTCGAATTTGATAGCTATTGTGCTTCGAAAAATGTGTTATCTTTACTGAAATTGACTTATCTTCTTATTTTCTAATTTGAATAGTGAGAAACCAATTATCAATAGAGTTAAGCGGTCATACTAGATTGCATAGTAATGGTCATTTTGTATAGAAGACAGCGCAATACAGAAAAATTTAAAACCACTAAAGGGTTACATTACAATTATATTCCATCACAGAACTATAGTGGATCTTTTCGCTCACTTGGAGAAGAAGAAAATCATATCACAATTTTTCTCTCATCTCAACTATAGAAAAGAAAGGAAAAAACTTTTGTAACTCTTCTTAACAAATATTCATTGTAAGATGCATGCTTTCCTTTTTCATCACAATTTTCGTAATTATAATTTCAATTAGTAAACATTGCTGATAGACAAAGAGTTTTGCGACGATTTAATAGAAATGATGTTTTGCTAATCTTATTTGTGGAAAATACAAAAAAATTTGGTTCTACAATTCCATTTTATAATGTCAATCAACGACTGAGTGCCATGTTGCATATTTCCAAACAATCCATGTTGAATTTGAAAAAAATAAATCTATTGTTTAACTACATCGAAAATAGACTTGATGATCCTCATTGCCAAGAGCAAGTGTCAATGTTCGATGACTACCATCATCGAACATTGACACGACATAGTGGAAGGAAGTGTGCTTGATTGAGCTAATATAAAGAAAACATGATTATACTCCAATTTAATACCATATTATTGAAAATAGAACATCTAATGACAATTTAATTATTATCGTATTTAACATCAAATCGTCTTAATTTCCCGATACTATCTGTTTCATCTGCGAAATCTTTCTAGATGCTAGATAAGGTTCTTGGCGATAGTGCAATGATACTTTATCAAAATGAAACATGAATTTATGCTAGTGAGGAAAACAGAAGTTTTCTCGATAGCTGAAGATGATCGCGGGTAATTGAAAAAGTCAGATACAGAAGATGAGATTAAAGAGATGGTAATTTGCATACCATACTATTAAATCAATCTTCTCCAGATAAAACGTTAGTAATAAATGAAATCATCAACGAAATTAGGTTTCATCTTGGTTCATTGGATATATTCACATGTGATGTTGAACATATGATGAACGTATCTCATTTTACTAATTGGATAATCAAAATTTGTTTCAAATCAAGAAGATCATACGGTAATTGATTAATTGTTTAAGTATCATACTTAATCATGTTTTAACTCGTTGTTTCTTAGATAGTGCACGACATATGGGTCTTATTATCGATAATGCTATATGATACAGTAAACAAACGAATTCATCGAAAGTGTCAACGCAATCATTCAGAAAAGTGATGTTTTAGACATAAAGTGAATAACATTAGGGAAATATTACGCTTATCAATAAGATACAGTATACTGAACCCGAATGAATTAGCATGGGCCGGACTTAAATATTAAATACATTACAGTAATACAATTTTTTGACTCGATGATGTTCATAATTTGGTAATGGAATACTTGGCAACTGTCAATAAACCATTGTCAACAAGTTATTATTGGCATGTTAAAATATATGAAGATACATTCAAAACAGGAGATAAATATGTCCCAGAAATGATTGACTCAATGTATGATGAAACATTCAATGATAACAGTAATGATGATGGATCGCTTGTTGATTTGGAAGAGTCGGATAATCAGAACAATTTAGATGTATGAAAGTTTTATTCTTATATTTCACTGTTTTTTTTCTTAAATCATAACTGATATCTAAAGCATTGTTAGCTAGAATTCACTGCTCAACTCTATTGACGATTGGTTTCTGATTATTTAAATTAGAAAATAAGAAGATAAGTCATTTTCAGTAAAGATGAGACATTTTTCGAATCACAATAACTATTGAATTCGAGATTATGTAGATCAATAGCAGAGTCTTTAGCGTAACTATTCATACTACAATAATTAAAAAGCTATTGAGATATCATAATTTTATAGGTGAATCTTTCAAAGATTTACAAAAGTGCAGTACCTTAAACATAAGACTAAATCTTGTTCTGTTCATAGGCTTGTGTCCCTTCAAGTTCTCGGCGGATTTTTGAAAAGCACAGATCTCTAGTTCATTGTGTTTCTGAATTATTCAAAGAAAACAATGGCGAAGAGTGTATTTTAAAACAGATATTAAAAAGTATGTGTTAAAGGAAAGACAATAAAAACTACGAGTCGAGAAGTATGTCCGATTTTCTCTACGACACTACATATGCATGGCTAGGTCGAGGGCTTTTTTAATGTCGCCATCAGCAAACAGTAATGCATGTCGACGCTTTTTCAATTTGACTTCTTCATCATGGATCTCTTCTATTTGCTTGACAACAGATTCATCAACACCTAATTTTGCAGCTAATTTCGTTATAGCTTTTCGTTCTGCCTCGTTTAATTCACCATCAGCCGATGCTGCTTGAAAACTTTCATATATTGTTATTCGATTTACCAAAGGTATGTATTGTTTGTATTTATCATCAAGTAGTTTTTCAAATTCTTCTGCTGTAGGTTCATAGTTTTCTAATTCAGCAAGGAGTTTCTCTGAAGCACCTATAAACAAATATCATGACTAGATAGTATGGCTCAAATTAGAAGAATAAATCTTACCAAAAGCTGCACGATTTCCTATGATCCAACGTCTTTCAGATGGTGCAAGAACTCCATCAGCTCCAGCAATATTGGCCAAAAGTTTCGAGTACCATTCAGATGCTCCTTCTTTAACGTGCGAAGCAAGAATCTCTTGGTCACGCATTGCTTTCCACATCCATTTCGCTGCATGTTCGTTTATTGTGTTGCTGTTCATTTTCACCTACGACTATGGTTATTATGGAAGACAAGTGAATCTACAATCATAGTTTTTGTAATGTAATTGTAATAAAGTATAGAAATGAGATTCTTTTGCATTGAAATACTCGGCTGTTTACTGTAAACTAAAATGTGTGGCAACGAGCACCTCGTGTCGTGTCTCTACCGTTCTTTGCTATATACATTCAGTAAAGAACGCAAAAGATACGACACGTGGTGCTCGTTGCGACATATACGACACATAATGCATAGTATTTTATTTTAGTATGTCATATTTACTTACAATTTTAACTTTTTCTTTGGAGTAATCAAGGCTATCTGATACGGCCATACGTCTATTCAAAACAGCAGCAGTGCGAGCATGTTTACCTTATTCTTTCTGTTATTATTCTGCATAGTTGTGAAGAAAGAAAGAAAAATAATGTGTAGTGTATAATACTCATTCCAAAACAAAGGCGAGAGGGTATTTTTGGAATAACTTTTGAATCAATTCGTATAAAAAGCTACGATTTTCACCAGAGGAAAAAAGAAATGAAGATTTTAGTCACGATATTAATTTATTAGTTTTCAGGAGTCCGCTAGAAGCGTTAAATGAAGAGATACAATCAAGTATGTAGAAACTCTATTCTTATATACTACAAATAAGATATTTTAGGCATTGAAATGTAATTGATCACTCTATTTTTTCAACAAAATCATCAAGAAATAGACATTTTTGAAATAATTTGATAGAAAATCGCGTTTTTTAACGTATGAGATAGAAGCAATGTTTTGAAAATCTTTTTCTACGAATTTCGATGTGTCTTTATCTTCTCTTTCCAACGTTGGAAACTGTAGCTATCTATGTCAGTTGGTTCAAAAGTTATTCAAAAGATACCCAACGATCTTTTTTTGGAACGGGTATTAGTTAATAAATATTACAAAAACAAAAAATAAATATTTATTTAAAAAAACCTTCTTCATTTTCAGAGATTGTTTCAATAAGAAAGAAGTTATTTTTTAAAATAGAGGAGTGACTAGCTACTCTTTTTCTTGAGAATATGTCCACTCTCATCTTCAAGTCCAAGCAGCATTTGTAGACGTATCCACTTTGCCTATCTACCTTCTCGTAAAGTAATCAGTGTATATATAAATGAGTACTGACTATAAAAAACATCCACCTACCTTTCACCCATTCTGTGGGATGAAACGAAAAAAAAAAGATTGAATATTTACTTTTATTGTCGGTTTCTTTTCTATTTACTTTTGCGACATTGTATTATTCATTGCCTTTATTCATAGAGTTATTATGACACGTTTCTGCCCCGTTAAAGGATTCTTCAAATGATTTTAATATCCTGTATTACTGTCACTACTATGAGGTTTCGATTTTCTAGTAATAATTGTGCCAATGGGTGTATTATTTGATGTAATACCTTTCCTTTTTTCTATGTGTTGTTATACAATTGCTGTCCTTTGTATCATCCCATTGCTATTCACACTTATTCACGGATGACTGAGCATTATTCTTTTTGTGTGGTAATACGCTTCTCATATTTTACCTTTTCTCTTTTGCCATCATTTAAATTCATTACAGTAGTAGATTTTTTTTGATACACGTCAATAATGCAGAGTCTTAAGGATTTTAGCTATGAAAAGGATTTTTTATAGGAAAACTTTAACACGAACAATTGATGGATTGTTATAAATTTATATAGGGTCTCGAAACTGCTATTTTTTTTTCTGTAACAATCAATCTTGCAATTCTCGTCTAATGATTTTACATATGTCATATTTTAGGTCGTATAATCTAATTGGTTTAACACAAATTCTTTGACCAGTCGATAACTTTTCGATGAAATGTTTCTGTATTTCGTATCTTTGTAGCTTTACATTATCAGATGGAGAACGTATGAACCCTGAATTGGTTACATAAAGCAGTTTTAAATTCAATCGAAGAATGTCATTCAAAATCGTTTACACAAAAGTATTTGTCTTCTACGGCTTCGTACAGCACTTAGATCAAAATTTAAAATTTGCAGAACTATGAATAATAAACATATCATGTATAACATTTATGCTACATGTTTTTTAGAGGCATACACAAATGCACATATGTAATACATTTCAAGTTTCGATGGACTGCAGACGCATAAAAGAATCAAATAGATTTCTATTTTTTTGATAATGAACATAGCGTGAGATTTTTATCATGATTATTTTATAAAATTTCAAAAGTTTCTGTCAAAAATTTGTTGAGTGAGCAACTCGAATGTTTGCATAATGATGTTTTCTTTTTTAATTTTATAGGCAATGTATTAAACTTTAAAAAAAAGATTAGAATCAAATGTCTATCTAATGTAAATTCTCATGATTACAATTCACCTTGGTCATCATTGCTGTCGCGATCATTGAGAATCGATTTCATGATTTTCTTCTTATGTAATAAGTGTCTCAAAGATATAATAATATTCGAAATTTCAACGATCTTTGAGTTTGGCTTCCAGAGTGCTACCAATAACAAGGTCTTGTTGAGAAGATTCTTGATTTAATTGATCACAACATCTTGAGTGAAACAATAAAATTATGACCAACGCTGATATGATAAGTAAAACATTTGACCGATAATTTAAAATTGGTGAAGTATGCAAATGTTTGTTCGGCTGCGCTTGTATGAATCAGGATTGAATAAAATTTTGCAAAGTTCACCTTTACGTACCGTATTGTGAAAATAGTTCGAGACTAAAATCATATCCATTAATTGATGTGAATATGATAGATTTCTCATGTATTCACCATTGAGATGATACTTCCAAAATTTATGAAGTTGGTACGCAGCATCATATAGAAGAAGTGATGGTAATTTTGCTTCAACTTTTAACATCATCAATGGATGATCAGTGATTTTTCTTAGTACCTCATGATTAATTGAATTTGAAAAATCAATAATGATGTTACAGTTCAAAAATGAAGCAATAAGTATTATTGATCTCTTTTTAATCTTAAATCACTCTTCCATATCATTTCTTCCAGTATTACATTGCGATTCTTCTTGGTCAGATGATTTTATTATCCATAGTTTGTGGTTCGTCTTGTTCTATTCGATGACGATCACAATATTAATTATCAAAATTTGTTAATAAATATAAGGTGAATCTCTGTATTGATTGGCAAATCTGCAAAATTTCTTTTTGTGAATACTATCTTAACATCGTCCAAATATTTGTTCGGGACTTGACCAAAAAACAGTAAATAGGTGATAAACCTAATCGTGATTGCATCAATAAATGTAGCACATATACATCCTAATTCGACCTTCGTAGGTTTTAATAATCATGACGATATAAGATTAGCTCATTCGTATTACAGCCAAACCGATTGTAGACTTCGAGATAATGTTTGAGATAAAATAACATTTGTATATGACGATGAAGTTTTTCGAAAACTTTGATTACAAGAGAGGTAAAACCTTCAAGATTAGAATGCCTCTATATCACAAGAGAAGAAAATAGGACCAAAATTTCTTTTATGAAGACGACTGATCCCAAAAAATGTATAAATTCAGCTTTTTACAGTTCTTTAGTAACGATTGTTGGCCTTTGATCCATCGAATAGATGTATGATATTCTATCTGATCGTCAACATTTATGGCAGTCTGCTTTCTAGAGAAGACATGGTTGAATGTTCGCAAAATATACGATATTAGCACAACTTCGAAATATATTTTTTAATTTTTTAATACAAAAACTAAATGTTGTCGTACATGGTAGTAGAAAAACACGATTAAATGTTGTTGCAAATGCTGATTGAGGCTGAAGGTTTGTATATTCGTTTAAATAACGGCGTGTTTTATCAATATGAAAACCAATATTTAGTTGTTCTTATGTATAACGATGTCCTATTAAAACATCGTATGCAACAAGTATGTCATCAGAAGAATTTATAATACCAATTTCTTGTTTCAAAATGAATGATATGAAATCTAATCGTTCTTCACTAGTGCAAGGAGGAGGTAATGAATACACATAACTGGTCGGTGTTAGATGTTCGATATTGACAATGATAATAGCTGCTTCAAAAGATTGCTTGTTTTCTTCGGGAAATGCTTCTGTAGGCTGTTGATAAATCGTAGTAGTATTCATGATCTAAAACTTGAAGAATGTACAAAAGAAAGAGTACTATTCAGAACATCTCAATTTTCAAAAGTAATTAAAAAAAATCTTTCAAAATAAACACTATTCTATATGTGACATATAAAAACGAAATTCATTTGAAACAAGCAGCATAAATAACAGATATTTAATTCCATTTTAATCACGGATAAAAAGAAAACCTAATTATTTTTAAGAATTACTACATTATAGAATGAAAAATAAACTTAGCAATCACTTTTAGCCGTTGTTTACGATGATTTGTTATAATAAAATATATACATCGGTTTGATAAATCGAAAAAAAATGTTTTTCACGAAACCTGTCCATGTACATAATAAACAATGTTCACAGTATTTCACGCAGAAAAAAGTTGAATAATATAGAAAAAGATGATTTGTGTCGGAAATACAAATAAATTGACAAAGATGATAAGTAGAATAGTGACAAAAAAGCTTTTAGTTGAATTAATTAGACGAACCTAATCGAAATAATGTTGAAGATAAGAGAAAACAATCTGGAGATCATTCTCCAATGATTCTTTTATTTTCATTCTTGTTTCACAAGTATATCAGTTCCGTATATGGTCGAAGTTTCTTTTTGAAGTTCTTCCACTTTTTTTCTTTTTATTTGTTATTGCTTTTCGAGCTTTTTCTTTTTGCTGTTGTTGAAACTGATCAATTTATACAAAATAGTGATAGCAATTAATTAATAAATCTTTACTTAGAAAATAAGTCCAAAGCTCACAATTATTCGATGTTGTTTGTAATAATATGTTCGTCAGATACATAAACTTCTTATTAATAATGAGATTATCTTTAAACCGGTCATCATTTTCGATATGTTTTTGCAACAAATCATTGAATAAGTACGACTGATTGACTAACTTTGTATCACTTTGACATTTATCAGTGTAATGTGTATCCAACGAATATTTATTCTCTACGATGTCAATACCAAATTCAGCTAGAGTCAACGCAACGAAAGGATCAGCTGAACTACCTTTGATATGGCGATAAACAGAAGCTCCCTTTGTGTTGCAAAACCAATCGCTCTTGGCCAATATTTTTTTGTATACGAAAAAATCAGTTAATTTTAATCGGCATTCTTCATCGAATAATCTGGAAGGTATCATTTTGAATATGTCAATTGGTGTATCAATAAAGAATTGATGTTTGATAATAATTGATTTCCATGCGGATGAAGATTTTGGCTTGAGAATGAAATTATTAGCCTCTAGAAATGCATAAAGTTTTAATTATTCAAAAAAAGAAAGAAACAGAAAAACAAAGAACTTTATTTATCACAGATCTATCCCTAACTTGTATCTCTTCTAGTAAAAGTATACAACTAATGTTACATAAAAACAGCATAAATATTCAAATTTGAGGTCTGTTATTTGAATTTTTTTATACAAAAGAAACCATTTTTTACGAAAAAAAAGATTTTTCTTATAAAGTATGACCAAAACTAACCGGGGATGAAGGGCTTGAACTTGACTTTAGGCTTTTGATAGTGTATGAATAGTTCAGTGATAGCTTAGAAATACGATTTCTACCAGAAAGAGCTGAGCGAGTCTTCAGACGAGCGCTACTTGTTCATAATAAAAAATATTTCAATTTATATTGATCAGAACTTTCGTATACTAGTATAGAATCAATAGAGAGTCCTGTCTAAGTTTTAACCAACTTAGTAAACGTTACAACTCAAAAGAAATAAACTAGTATCCATTTCAAAATAAAAGAGACCTTACGATTTTTTTTTGAAATTAAAATTTATATGCATAGTACATATTGGAATCAAATCACTTACTCAATTCGTTCATTTAGTTATACTATTTTGAAGCTATCTTAATAAGAATTTTATCTTTTCTAGAAAACGATGATATATATTACATGAACGTTTAACAAATAATATATGTTCTAATCAATTACTTATTTCGATGAATGAGAATATTTCATTCATGTAGTTAGTCGTATTTTTAATATAATAAATATTACACATTTAGAAGTTTTTCATGGAAGAATATTTATTGGTACATTGATAAAAATTATGCAAATATTGTCTAATTTAAAAACAATGAGAATGATATTATTATCATTAGTACAATCAAGATGTTTAAATATTGAAGAAATAAATATATTCTTATTGATGTTTGTTCTCGTATGCAATATCTTGAAATTGGCTGTATAAAAAATATGCGTCTTGCCGAATTTGTTAGATTAATTTCATTTCAACATAAAATCCATATTTCTCATCTGCGTTCCTTATATTTACACGTCTGTGAAGAGGATGATTAAATTATCTAGAAATTACAAAAGATACTTCATTTTGAACGTTTATATCAAAATTTGTTTGAGAAATTCTTTAAAGTCATTTTTAGCGTACACTCATACTCTCCACTAGATGGAGAAGAAGTAATCTGGTCACCGCCGTAGACGCTACGACTGTAGGTCAAAATTCAATTGAGACCTATCAAAAGATCAATCTCTAGAATACAAATAGAAAATTTTCTTAATTTGATTTCACGTGCAAATTCGCAATATTTTGGGTTTCACAAAAGGACATTATCTCACTTTCTTCTAGAGATAGTGCCCCAAAAGTTCATATCTTTTTTTGTATTCGCGAGTTACTCAAAATGTAAGGAACTTCAGAAAAGTATTTCTTATTGGGAATGTTGATTCTTAGAGGATTAATATTTTATTTTGATTAATGAAATCAACACTAATAATGCTTCTAGTAAGGTTGAAAAGAGATTTACACAAAAATTCAATTTATAATCGTTAAGTTTTTCTTTATGATCATATTAGAGGCGGGCATAGACTATTATTTTCTGTTCTCCCCTATACTCATCTCTAGATCATATAGAACTTTAATCAAAATATGTCACAAAAGCATCAATTACATATATATGTAACTTTCTTTTTATAGACTCAAGGAACAAAACGAAATTATTGTTGTTTCATCATAAATGATTAAAATAATTTTATCAATTTTATTATGATTCATAGCTCGATGATTGATTATATCCTGTTCATTTAACACTAAACTTTTTTATCAGTTCGAGAATATGACTTTCAAGACAGTAATATTAGAATTCATCTAATAGTCTTCTTTCTAACTAGTTCTAATAATAATTACCAAGTGGATGTATGATACGAATCATTGAAAACAGATGACCCAATGAGCATCGATAAAGGCTTCTTATTTCTAAATTTAATCGAAGAATTACATGATAATATTATTAGCTATTAACAAATGCTTAAGAAACTACAAATAATACATTAAATTGTTAAATTATTTATCCATAAAAAAGACGAAATTATTTACACAGGATGCCCAAAAGTCAATATCACTTAACAAATGCATGAAACTAATTTTATTAATTAAGCTTTATCTAATAATGTTTTTTATTTGAAAGAGAAGGATAGCAAGTTCTTGTTCATCAAGATGAAATCCATAAACACTCTATAAAAAACTATTACTAGTAGATGTACCGTAAAAAAATTGTCATTTCTTCAATGATAGAAAAGGGTATACAACATTTTTCTACATTTATTTTTATTTCTATCGTTATTTTAGACTTTAAATAATTAATATATCTTAGTGTTAGTTTATTAGTATCTATTTTCGATATGATTTTACAAAAACAATGCAACGATGGCAAGTCTAATGACAACATAAATCGTAAAATTCAGCAATATCTTCAGTCCATCGATTATAAAAATTTTCGCTATTTTAGAGACAATGTACTTTCAAAAAAAGTTGAATAAAGTGATTGTATCGTATTATTAGTAATTTTGAAGTATATAATAATGATAGACATTGAAATAACTGAAAAAAAACGTTGTATATTGTTTTCTGGCATTGGAAAAAATGTCAATTTGTTAGATTGCGTCGAACAGTAATAGCTTTTATAGAATATATATGATCTTCATCTTTGTGAATAAAATCTTAGTAATCTCCTCGGACAAATAAAAAAATTATTAGATAAAAATTGCTTAGCAGAAGAATTATACGCATTTGCTAAATGACTTTCAGAATATCTCAGAAAATAAGATTCATTTATATTTTATTTCGCAACATTATATTTTTAAATGATAGAGTTAAAACTTATTTCACATTAAATTGAATAAGTTTTTATTTGCTTTATTTGGCAATAATATGTGATGCAACCACGTTTTGTATGACCTTGTCTTATTCACATGTTGCATAGCATGTAATTTCACAACACATAGAAAATAAATATCTTTTCTTCATTCTTTACAAAACATTTTCTTCATTTTTCTTTCATGGCAACAACAACCTCTACCAGTCTTGATCAACATCATTTTATTTCTATTCAACCACATATTTTATATGATTATCTTTATAAATGGTTTACAATTCATGTAACTGATCAAACACTTTTACAAGAACTTTCTTCATCTCGTCGTCATTATGGAAAAACTCATGATATTGAAGAATATCCTTGTCGAGTATTTTTAATAGAATTTGAAGAATCTAAAGGTATTCATGTTTGGTTAAATGAAAAAGAAGTTGAAGTAGATAAATGTTCTGATTATATGTATGAAAAATATTCACCAAAACAAATGAAATCATGTTGGGTTTGTAAATGGATTAAATGGAATGATAAATGGTTAATTGATATAAATGAAATAATTGATGAAACAACAATTAATAAACCTGATTTTTATCGATTACATGGTGATCGAGAAACAGAATTTGGTGATGGTGGTTATGCTTTTCTTACTTATCCAGTATGGATTCATGAAAATTTACCAATTAAAAATTCATGTCGAGAACGACTTTTGAAGGTGTTTTATAATCTTAATGAAGAACGTCAAGATTTTCATCCAAATCCATCACCTGTTGAAGATATTATTGATCCTGATTTACTTCCATATAAACCTCCATCAACATTTGATAGAGATCGATGGATTGAAAGACGAAAAAGACAATTAAAAAATGACGAACGTCAACAACATCGCTTTAAAAGAGATATAACAAATGGAGAATATAATGATTTATCTGAACATGAAAAACTACGGGATACATATCAATGGGTACCATCAGAATTTATTATTGATCAAAATGGAAAAGTTGATATTAAAACACCAATTCATCATTTACCTGCCTTATTAAAATATAAACAAAGTTATGGTGATATAGCAAAAATCTTTCATTCAATGTTACCAATGTTTGAACAAATGAAATTAATTAAACTTAATTCAAATCAACAACAAAAATTACAAGTTATTGTTAAAGCACAAAGTTATAATTTAAAATCAGGTAAATGAAATAAAAGAAATGTATCTAAATCTTATCTTTTTTCATGTGTAGGTATGAAATATTCTGGTCGATGGCATACTGAAGGACAAACAGAAAATATTGTTGCTGTTGGAGTTTATTATTTAGATGTTGATGAACAACTTGAAGGAGGTTCTTTAAAATTTCGTCCAAAATATGCACCTCAAGAGTATTATGATAAAATTGAAATTGATCATTATGTATCATCTATTAAGACTGGTACAGCTATTGTATTTTCAAATTCAATTCCACATCGTTTTCAACAAATTCGAAATTTAACACATGAAGATGGTCGTCGTCGAACATTTTTAAATTTTTTTATTGTTGATCCTGAACAACCAATTGAAATTTCATCAAATGAAATTATTTATGCTTCAAAAGATTTTATTATTCAAGTATTACAACAATGGAATGATTATGGTTTACCTGAAATAATTATTAATAAAATATTAAAAATGTTAAATTTATCATCAATATGGGAAACAAAAGATTTTGCTAAAGAATTTCGTGCTCGTGTTCGACGTTCAATGTTAGATGAAAAATCTGGATGGGGATGGATTTGTTGGGGAAATTGTGGAACAACTGAATTTGTTCGATCTTTATCTACATGGACACCAAGAAATAGAGAAGAAGCAAGAGATCAATTACAACATACACAATCTGAATAACAGCTATATTTTTCTGTCATCGTTAATTGATGCTTATTTCGCTTGATATCGCATAGTCAGCAATGATTATCGAAAAATCGTTGGTGTATCTCAATATGATGGACATGAATAAATTGTTTCCACCGGTAGTATGGAAAGGATGTAGCGTTCTTTAACAAAATCATATGTTCATTGGTTTTTTCAACTAACGGGACAAAGGAGAGTTTTCAGAACTATTCGAAAAGATTTCGAGATGGAGCAAACAGAATTCAAAGCAATTTTTAAAAAGTCGAGACAGAACAAATGGGATTGGGGACACGAAATAGTTTGTTCTGTAGGTCTATAGGCAGAGGTTCTCTAAATATTAGGCAATCACGTGTCTTCGGCTCGATTTATCTCTGGAGATTGAGACTTGTATTATATTACATTTTGATATGCTGATGATGAACGCTAATGATCTTATAGGTTAAGATAGTTATGCGCAAGGTCTATGTGACTGTTTGAATTGGCTAACATATTGGCCAGCAGGATCAACAACACAGGAGTTGCTTACATTGTTTTTATTGCAAAGTAAATACGAAAATTTCGAATCTTCGAAAAGGTACCATGTCTTTGACTTTATTTTAAACTTTCATATTTCTACCTCTTGTGTCAATATCATAACTAAGATTAATTTAAAAACTATATCAAGAATTCTAAATTTATCTGATCATAATTCTTAAGCAAAGTCACAATAGTCACCATAACAAAATACCTACTTTTGATCGATCTATAGTATTATATCCGAAGCCCATTTGACAGGAATGTATACAACTAAGTTTACAAAAAAGCATTGTTGTTTTATCTTTTCAAAATCAGATTTTTTATTAGTAACTCACAGACAATACCATATCAAAATCAATAATACCCAAACAGTAAAACCAAGAGTTGTGGTTTTTCTAAATGCCTGAATGGAACTTTTCTACACATTTTTGCCTTTTAAAGAAGATATAAAAAGCAACACAAATAATTCAACATGATGTATTTCAACAGTACACCAAATATCGACGTGTAGGTTCAAGACTTTTCTTCATGCTCACTTATCATTATTATGAATCATAGCCCTTACCAGTTAGATGTATCTAGGAAGTGTTTGGTAGCGAGACTAATTTCCATTTATTGAAGACAAGAAAATGACGCAATCTACTCAGAAAATTTTGACAAACCTTATTCATCACCTCCTGCAATACATTAGTGAGGCTTATAGAATATTCTATGCTTTAATTGCTGCCACTCCTTGATTAGACATGATTACTTAACCTTTTATCAATCTTAATAATTTCTTTATTGCCATGAGCGTCGCATGATGTTTCATAAAATGCGTAGTATGAAGAAAGGCTCTATCGAAAATTCGTTGATAAAAAGAACTAAAAAGATTCTTTTTCTCGACTTATCTATTCCGTTTGCAGCTCTCCATTTTTTAAGATACCTGAGTATCGTATTATACTCTTAGTATTCATTCTGTTCTGTCTTGTATGGCCCGCATCTTACCAAGAGAATTGTGCTTTACATGTGGTAAAGACAATAGTATTTTCAAATGCCAAGGATGTTTGCAAGCATTTTGTGCCAAACATTCGAGCGAGCATCGACAAAAGCTCCATATTCAGCTTGATGAAATTATTCAAGAACAAGACAAACTTTATCAAGAATTGACAGAAGAAAATAATCGTTTGACTATTTTGATCAATCGAATACAGAACTGGGAAGATGAATGGATTGAAAAGGTTAAACAAACTGCGAGAAATGTTCAGCAGGAGATGAATGACACTAGTCGATCTATCAAAGGTTTGTATTTGTGGCAGAAAAAAGAACAGATCTATTTCTATATATTTTTTATTCAGAGATGCTTTCTGAAAAAATTCCATTAATTAGGGAACAGCTAGTCAAAGCAAGTGAAGATGACGACTTCATCGAAATAGATTTGACTGCTTGGTCGAAGATATTGGAAGAACTTAAACAAGATGTTCTGATTTATTCTCAAGCTTCTCTCCTCTCAAATGATCCGATCAAAATATTGGAACGCAAGATATTTGGCATAGCGTCTATTTCGAGCGACGATGAAGCTAAAGATTTCGTCTCAGTTGCAGAGTCTTTCAGCGAAAATCTTGATGAAATTTTAAATACTTCAATTGAGACTATTGAAATGAAAACCGATATAAGTAAATGATAGCTTGCTTTAGCATCTTTGTTTGAGATTCAATAGTAATCATCTATATTTTAATTAGCCCACGGAATAGAATGGTTCCATCTTGTTTAGAGCATCGATCTTCTACTCGGACAAACGACGAAACTTCGACTGATGATAAGTCTGATCAAGGTGAAACGTCGCAGTGTGATACACCTGTAATGCGAGGTCGTTTTCGGCGTGGGCGCTTTGGACGAAGAGGCACCAGAGGCGCTCGTGGTGCTGTCATCTGTGAATCGTTTCAAACACGAGGTGGTTATGTTATGCAAACATCATGGAACTCCGACAAGCCATATGCTAACTCCGAACAATATAACTACTATGCCCCTGTGAACCGTCGTGCTAGATCGCATTCACGCACTAGACATAGGAGACGCAGTCGGAATGATGACTGTGAGCAAACTAATTAGAGAGTGACATTATTCATACTAAATCATACTTTGTTCATGTTTCCTCGATCAAATCCATTTTCAGTATCAGTTAGTCTTCGTAATAAATCTAAAACATATTATCTATATTGTTCAATTTCTGCGCCATTACTCTCAAGTCAACTTAAGTTAAGTCAATGTCAATTCTTTCTCTTTCATGTAAGAATTGTTTAGTTCAGAAACAAACAAGTCAATTTTTTTTGGCACAAATCAAATCAATGATTTGAATCTCTTCTAAGGTTCATAATTTAATTAAATATCAATCTATTGATTAACATTTGTAATGTCTTTCTTGATACTTTAGCCTTATCTTGTCGAAAAATAAAGCCACTTTATGAGAAAATTGTTTCCATAGAGGATGACACGAAAGAAACTGCCAAAATCTTCTTTCTCATTTGATCCAATGTCTACCATCTAAACGACTGGTTAGACAGAAATAAATTGGTTCAAATCAGTATTATCTTTCATAAATGCGAAGTTATCAACTTTTCGTTTTTTTTTAGCTTCTTTTCGTTCAATATATGAGAAAAGACTTTTTCTGTATTGATGTTGATCGTAATGTTGTGATTATTTATCAACAACATTTACTTCACGTATTATTATTGAATAATCATTATGCAGAAGTATTTTACGCGGATTATACATCAAATTTTCTATTTCACCACAAATAATAGTTTTTATTTCGAGCATTAACGGTTATTACTCAATCTCGCCTTATGGATGGTCATGTGGCTGCCAATGAGCATGTTATATAATTTCTTTCTATTTGATAAACTAATTTCATGAAAATGGTGGATGGGTATTTTTGAATAACCTTTGATAAGAACAATATAGAAAGGGTGTGGCTTCCATCGTTGAAAAGGGGTATATTCAACATATCGATTTTTATAAAATAAGTATTGATCCATGACCATCTTGAAGGAGTACATCGTTGCTTTATAAAGAAAGAATTAATTTTAAACTTTGAGAAATGAACTAGAATCACCAGCTGATCAGCTACAATTCTATGAAAAGCAGAAACTTTTATCTCAATCTGCTTCGAAATTATAATTCATATACTAATGGTATCTGATTAATTTTTCTGTTAATATTACTTAAATTACTATCACTAACGTTTCTGACTATGCTGGATCAATTGCTAATATTTATTTTTCAATAGACTAACTGTTCTTCTACCAAAATATTATAACTAACGATTGAATGATATTACTTTCATATGTTGTTATATTCTCAACTTGCAACATGTACACCATTAGTGATACATTTAGGAGTACACATAAATTTGTTATTTTTCAATTAGTCGAACGCTTTCAAAGTATTTTTTTACATTGATATAGGTATCTCCAAAGGTTGTCGATCAAATATTGTACAGAGTGTTTTGAAAAGTCTGAAGTATTAAAAATAATGAGAAAAGCTGATTTAATTGAAAAAATCGAGTGTTTTTCTTCTAGATTAAAAATGAGTTTTCTAAACATTTGCTTGAATATTTAATCTATAATAGATGACTCAAGATTTTTTAGATATATTCAATTTTGTAGAATTCGTTAAAATCTATCGAACCACATGAAAATTTCTAAGAAAAAAGTTTTGCTCTGTTTTTTTCAATTACTGGTATCTTAATTTTATACGCCAAAAAATGTATAGAGTTTTTAAAAATTTATCATGTTCGACATTAAAAGACCTTTATAGAAAGTACATTTATGATATCATTGATACGTTAGTTTTAGTGGAGGCCCATACCTCTTATAACACTCTGTACATAATGGTTTTCTGAGAATAAAAAGAAAGCAAAATTTTTGTACCTTGATCTAAAGTGATAGTTTTGCATAATAATAAAGAAGGTCGTTCAGATAACTAAAAACTCGATTTATTCACCTATAATTTTAAAAATGTTTTGTGAAGGAGATTTTTATAATCTTCGCATCGAATGTTTCAAAGAAAATACATCGAAAGATGCGTCGTAAGTGGTGCTACAACATATATAAAAAGATTAGCTTGGGATCTCTTATTCTAATAAAAGATTCGTTCATGATACAGTTGCATCCTTATTTTGTCAAATATGATATCTTTTGTCATAAAAAAATGGCATTCAAAAAATAATACAAAACCGATTGATTTGCTGAGAAAAAGATTCTTTATCATTTGAAACATTTCACGCCTGAAATAGCCAAACCATGGATAAAAAATATAAAGGTTAAAAAAGTTGATTGTCCAAGCATGTCCTGAACATGATAAGAAATAGAGATCCTGGCTCTTCTTATAGATAAAACATGAAAAGCTGATATTTTAGATTTTTTAATAACTTTATAACACCTTCGAATAAGATAATCAAATTCGTTTGTGTCACTTGCGCATATAATAAATTAGAATCTAAAGTATCAAAAATTATTATGACTTGTCAATACAATATTTATCGTATTGTTTCTGTTAGATTAGTGTGCTATTCTAGTCATTCTTCTATCCTTTTATTTAATAGTTGACATGTATATCACAAAACTAGATACAAAATGTTCGAATTCAACGATTGTTTTCATTTTAGTAAAAAAATGAGGACGAACAAACTTTCTTCTCTTTTTTCAGTTTTCGAGCATTTTGTACTAAACACCATATTACTTAGATCAACTTGAAAGTGATAACAAAAGAATAACATTATAGTGCTTCATGAATGATAATCATCAATGCTACAATAAATGCATGATCTTCAGCATCATCGATTTCTACTCCATAACTATCGGCTGTATTGGAGTATTTTCTATTCATAATTGCTACTATTCGTCCTGCTTTTGACAATGTGACTGAATGACTTAATAAACCTAATGCTTCCAATTTATATTCACCATAAATTGATTTTATCAACCATTTTCCATGCAACGAAAATTGCTGTTTGATCACTGCTAATTCACGATCAACTTCACCATCACGTGCTGACAATATTTTAAATGTTCGATGCAGATGAAGCAATTCTTCTTGAATCTTTATCAAACCACTAAAAATAAAAAAATAGTGGTCTTTTTATATTCTGTTAGTCAGAAGAGAGGATAACTATTCGATAGAAGAACAACTTGATCTTATGTTGATCGATCTCTCAAATATTAAATGTAGGAATATCATTAGTACCTTCTGTATAAAATGTATCGCTGGATTCTGAGATGTTTGTCCAATGATTTATTGTGGAAATATGTTTTTGAGGAGAAAGCATTGCTCTTCAATAGAAACTTTATTTATCCAATGAAAATTAATAGAATCGATAAATTTTTCTTTGAACAAAGATAGAACCATCGCTATTCTAAATCATTCCATGATATATCTATGACAATTGCAACAATATGAGTAGATTGTTGGTTCTCGAAGGAATTAGATGAATAAAGAAAAGAAAAGAAAAGAAACATCTTAAGTGTACATCATTCATTATGTATTAGAAATTATTGGTCGAATTATTAAGCTAAAAATCATCGATATAAGACAATATTTCGGCATGTAGAGTTTCTAGCTATGAGTAATTAGTTTTTAAAAATATTGTCTGCATTGTTTCTACACTACAGCTCATTGATCAACATCGAATGTATAGAAAATGATTTAAACGTTTCGGACTATAAGTTACTCACATGTTTGCCCGCTAAGGGATCAATCTATCGTATTCAAGTGATTGTATTCTTATTCGTCTATAAAAGAAGATGTGCAGTTATTCTTCATGCTATGCTTATTACCATATTTGATCAGTTTGAACTAATTTTTCCTTAGCTTTACTGGGATCTATGAATATCGTCAAGATATGCGCAGATAGCCTAGAATATTATTTCGTTATTCTAATCCATTATGTACGAGTAAGATATATTGTGATAGGAAGAGAAATATTTAAAAAAATATTATAGAATTATTATATGAACTCACTTTCCAGCCATATCTTCCAGAAGAAGATTTCCAGCAAATGTTTGCTTTGATCGAGCGTTGAAAACAGGTTGATCTGAATCATCTTTAATTTCATAACTATCGTGTAACGACAACATTTTCTCGTGAATTTTATAACGACGAAAGGATGTCGGTTCACTCAAAGGATCAACTGTCAAATATTTATGTGCCATAATCTAAAATGACTAGTATAGACAGATGGATATAAGAAATATGAAAGTTACACTTTTGTATAACTATTCGAGCTATGTATATATCCAGGAACTATAATAATAGTTAATATATTGCTCATAAGATTCAAAATGTTACACTTTTTCTAGTTATTTTCTTGCTTGTTGTATTATACCTTTTCTTCAATGAATAATATTGAGAAAGGAGCATAATATGCAGAAATGCAAATAAATAAACGAAAACTTTGCGTCGTGTTATAAACGCAATTCTCATATTTTTTTTCTTTTGTCCTCTGTTCGATGCATCATATTGACACAAGAGTTTCACTTGTAGTTCTGTAAGTAAAATATGAAATATTCTAACTGCTTATCAAAGATTTTATTACAGTATTTTTTCTTTTTCTTCTTTGCTCTGGTGACGAATATTAACATACCATTTCTGAATAATTAAAGTAACATTTATTGTCACTTCAATAACGTTATAAATGAAGATTAATCTTGAATCCCCTTCTATCATCTTTCTTTGTCCTCAACTATTAAAATAAATTTAAAAAACAAAGTATATTTGATTAATCGATAACATTTACTGACCGAAGCCAAGGATACCTAATTGGTTAGAAGTACAACCACAAAAGACGCAATTACTATTAAATGAATGTTGAGTATCAAAAATATCCGATTGAATCAACGCATAGCAATAAGTTGTCACGTTTTAAAGATTGCATCTTTAACAAAGATGATAAATGTTATCTCTAAATATGCTTAATTTCAAGAGCAAGATAAACCATAACAAATAGACAAGTGCTTATCATTTCTCATCGAGTGATCTCATTTACGAAAGTTAAAGAGGATGAATGATGGTAGAAATAAACATTCTCACTCACTCTCCACAATTATGAAAAGAAAATAGTATTATTACTCTATCCCTTTATATTACTGACGATCTAAACAACATTCTAGAATTGCATTTATACCTAGGTCTATTAAAACGGGGCCGAAAACGATGTGGTTAGCTGTTTTTTCCCAGGCAGACACGAAAATGCCTGAAGCGGCGTTTAAACGGTTCATAAAAAATTGACTTTTAACACGTTTTACATGTTTATACGCTTGAAGTCGATGATATTCTGATTGTTTTAATGCGTTTTTGGCGACTAATGACAACTATTTAAACAGTTTAAATAATTTTCGTAATAACGTACCTTAATGCTCAATGATTATATTCAAATTATCGTTAGATTAATATGAAATTGACAAATATCTATTCTTTGAAAACAATATGGAAAATTTCTTTCATCAATTCATTTTCCTATATTGAGACTAACTTTATAGTATAGTGAGTTAAAATCTACATATTTTTATCTTCTATTTCATTAGTAAAAAAAGGGTATGAACGGATTGCTGAAGAGAAACTCTCTACATTATTTTCAAAAATAAATATATCTCGATCTAACATGAATCTAATAGAAATTTGCATATAATCGATCAATTTATCAATGAGAAGAAAATTTAATCGTTGACGCTGATATTTCATAATTCAAATAAGTGACAGATAAGATAGACTGATGACTAACACAAGAATTGATGAAAAACAAACGCAACCCACGATTTATCTAATCAATTTCTACTATATTGGAATATACGACCGGAATTACTATAGTAGGTAGATGTTCTTTTCAATTTTTATTAATAAATTTAAATTTATTTGGATACCTTCTATATAGATCAATAGATGATTTAAATGAAACTACAAAGGATCTATTTTAAAATTAAGAAACTAGAACACAGTAAAATAGTTATGTTATTGTGTTACATAGGGCAAAAATTGAATTAGTTAAATTATCAGTTTTACCTTCGCTTCATCACTGTGTCATGCATTTTGTTGTTTTAGGTGAATGGAAATGTATATGTGTTATTAGCTGATGAAGCAACAGATGTTAGTCATAATAAACAATTATCTATTTGTCTTCGTGTGGTTGATGAACAATGGCAGATAAAAGAATTCTTTATGGGATTTATTCGTCTTCATCGATTTGATGCTGTTACTTTAGCAAAAGAGATTAGTGATTTTTTGAACAAACATAACATTCCTCTCTTAATGTGTATAGCTCAGTGCTACGATAGGTATATTAAAGATAAACTGGGCGTTTAGGTTCCGTGATCTTTCATATTTCCTTCTTTAGAGCATCGGTGATGTCAGGAAATGAAAATGGAGTGCATATAATTTTGCAACGGCAGTTTATGCCAAAAGCCATATATATTCATTGTATGGCTCATCGTATAAATCTAGTCGTTTGTGATGTTTGCTCGGTTGTACCGTATATTGATGAATTCTTTTCTATCATTTCTAAAATTCATACTTATTTTACAGCATCAGGTGTTACTAATCGTTATTTTTCTGAAGCACAGAAATTGTTAGAATTAGGTAAAGTGATTTAAATTGATCACATTTTTCATATAGCTTTACTTGTATTTTTTAATTAGATACAACTTTAACATTAAAAAATGGGGAAACACTCGTTGGAATTCGAGATTTAAATCAATTGATTCAATTAAATGTAATTATTCAGCACTTATTGCAGCATTGACAGATTTGATACATGATGGTGGTAGTCGTGCTGTTGATGCACAAAGTTTGCTCCTGATTGTGAAAGATTCAATGTTTATAATTGCTATGTTTATTTTACATCGTCTACTTGGACCAATTAAAATTCTTTCAGATCAGTTAAAGGGTACATTCATTTTTTCTTGAGAATAAGACAGCAGAATTTCCTTTTTGATTTTTTATTCCAAAGGAGTATGTGTTGATCTTGGTAGTGCACAGAATCTTATTATAACTATTTGTGAACAACTAAACCTCATGAGAGACGAACAGTTATTTACAGAATTATATCATCAAGCAGTTACATTTTGTAATGAAAATGAAATCGATATGAATGTATCTGTTAAAATAAGACGTCCAAAAACAATTCCAGAACGTTTTAAAGATTGTATTGTTACAACAACACTTGGACATCGAGATTGTGACATAAGTGAAGCATATTTTCGAAGAACAATGTATTTCCCAACAATTGATTCTATTTTAATTGAATTAAATGAACGCTTCTCTAGTCATAATCTTCAAATAGCAAATAGTATTGCATCATTATCTCCAACAAATGGAAAATTTTTAGATGTGGAAATGTTATAACCATTAATTGATCATTTATCATTAGAAAAAAATATGATACATAACGAAATTTCTGTGATAGAACCTATGATTAAAAATTCTAAATTATCAACTGTGCTCGATGTACTTCATGAATTAAAACCTATGAAACAAGCCTTTTCTACAGCTGTTGCTTTGATTAAAGGTGGTTTAACATTTCCTGTGTCATCTGTCTCATGGGAGAGAACCTTTTCAAAAATGAAGTTGATAAAAACTTATGCAAGAAATTCAATGGGTGATGAAAGACTTAGCGATCTTAGTGTGTTAGCTATTGAAAGAGAATTCGACATAGATTTCGATAAAGTTGTTGATGTGTTCGCTGCAAAACACATAAATAGTAGAATTATGTTGATATAATTAAGTTATTCTGTAATAAATATTGAACCATGAACTGTATATTTACTGATTTATATATAAAGAATACTTAAATAATAAGTGATTGAATCAAATAAAAGAACACAAAGAACCGTATATGGAGCTCCGCTCCCCCTAGACCAAAATCCTGGTTACGCCGCTAAATCACACTGAATTTTCTTTCAGAAAAGGGTCAGCGAATCCGTAGGATGAGCGCTACTTGTATTTAAAAGGTTCGAATATTTCTCTTACGAAATTTTTTGTAACCACGTTATCATGATGAAAAGAAATATTCATTTATATATAATTATATCTATAATAAGTGACAACACTGAAACATCAATCATAAAATATTTTGATATTTTCAATTTTATATTCTGAACAATAATTATTACATTAGTCTCTAAAAAAAATCTATGATTACAACTAAAAATTTGTAACAAGTATCCATAAAATTACTAAGCATGAAAGAAATTATGTATTTCTTAAAAGTTTAAAATAGATTATTTAAAAATATTAATTATTTTTCACTCTACTAAATTACAACATTTTTGTAAGTTATTCAACTCAAAAAAAAATTTTTATATTTTTTGAGTAATTAGAACTTCAAAATGAATATGTTTTATATATGATTCATGTATAATTAAAAATATTATTTAATTGTATTGTTTCTTGAGAAATATGAAAGATGAGGTTTTTTTTTCTTTCTATTTCCATTATCCGAGATAAATGAAAAACTTGTTCTATTTTTTGAATAATTCTTAAAATAGTTTGTCAATTAGAACATTTATTCTTCCAAGTTTTGATCTTCTTCAAGATTAACATATAAATAAATGCGGAAACTTCGGATTTTATCTGAAAGTTAGGTGTACTACAAAAAGTGTATGAGAGAGACGAGTCATTTAGGAATGTCTGGACATCAAAATTACTATGAGAAATTTATTCTATGAGCACAATTTCTGTTAACTGTTGCTCATCCAAGAGGATTTAAGGTCGAACACAGATCATATTCGAACTCTCCGCCTTCATATACTCTAAGACAACTATTTTTTATCATAACTTGATTTTTTATTGATTACTGCTCAACCAGCGGAGTCTCGAGACAAATAGAGTACAGATTCCAGCTCTCCGATCTAGAAAACCTCGACGTAACATACCTGTGATCATAAGATAGAGTTCTACTCGTGGATCAACGAGACCATTGATAACGTTGGAACCATTTCCTGCATAACTAGGTTTGCCAAGTAGACAACTTAGCTTTCTCATTTCTTTATATATTATGAGGGCGGTTTGAAAAGTTCCTGGACTGGTTTTATTCCAAAACAATAAAAAGCACTGCTGCAGTTGTATTATTGTCCGTGTGTAGTCCAAACAGTCCTCTATCTATACACGTGATAGCTTCAGTTGAATTGAACATATATATGAAAATATAGAACTACCTTTGAGACCACTATATTTACAGTGACACAAAATCAAAAATTTGTAGCATCATTTAGTAATGAAAGTTTTTGTTCTTGGAGGCCATGCTTCATTTAATATTTAAAACTATATATCGACCATCATAAACTGTCACTATATAGTTGTAAATATTGAATGAAGCATGGCCTCCAAGAACAAAAACTTTTATTACTAAATGATGCTACAAATTTTTGATTTTCTGTCACTGTAAATATAGTGGTCTCAAAGGTAGTTCTATATTTTCATATATATGTTCAATTCAACTGAAGTTATCACGTGTATAGATAGAGGACTGTTTAGACTACACACAGACAATAATACAACTGCAGCAGTGCTTTTTATTGTTTTGAAATAAAATCAGTCCGGAAACTTTTCTAACGCGCTACGTATATACTATTTTGTAGCGTGTAAAATTCTCTATCAAATGGTGTATAACAAATGGGGTTTTATTCGACTCTAACAGAAAAGGTTCTCACAAGAACGGCGATATACCGATCTTCCCATTGAAAAACGTAGCGAAAAATCAGTATTTTTACAATAATTCAGAGTGGGATCGTCCAATCAGATTCAACTTCGAACTCGACTGAGATATTGATGAGACTAAACTATATAGAAGATTTCACCACGATCCGACCCTGCTTTCGAAAGTTATTATGTAAACAAACGGTCAGACACACTGACCGATTCTAGAAGTGTGTTCACTTTTTGAGTACGCTAAAAAACTAGGCAAGAGAAATTATTTTCGAATGAATTTGTGTTTGCATCTAGCGGGAATACGGTCGTAAATAACCTCATGAATCTATAAGAGATATACGATAGATACAGACGTCAGTATTTTCATAGTAGTTTACCAATATTAATAGCTATCGAATTAGAATTTTTACCATTCAATAGTTCTTTTTGCTAACTAAAAAACCATGCATCTGAGAAACCCTAAGACCACTAGTTATTTGAAACATATCTAGACAATTTAGTTTCTAAATAGAGGAAATCCACGGGAAACGTACCGCATTTACGTCGACCATCTCAGAATCGGGTCAAATTTTTAGGGTTTATAGAGCTCGACGAGCTAATCATTTTGGTATAAAATAATACTAGGTTTAAATGTGCTTTCGTTTAAAACAAGCCAAAATACAGTTATATGAATTTAGCATAAAATATGATAAAACTGGAAAATCTTGGTTTTTTTAAGCGAAAGTACATTCAAACCTAGTATTATTTTATACTAAAATGATCAGCTCGTCGAGCTCTATAAACCCTGAAAGTTTGAACCAATTCTGAGATGGTCATGTATATAGTGGAACGTTTTCCATGGATTCCCTCATACAAATTTTGTGCATTTGAGACCTTTTTTAGGCGATGTTTCGTCGGAAGACTACGGTTTGGTTCAAAACTAATGTCATATTCCGAATCAGCGTTAAAAACTGAGTTGATTCATATATTTTCTAAATGATTCTGAGAAAAATTTTTTTCTTGAAAAAAATCCCTGTACCCCTCCCCCCCTAAGAGATGGTATGGTCAATAATGACAATTTTTTCGATAACTCAACCATTTCTAGGCCGATCATTCTCATCTTCGAACTCGACCGAGATATTGATGAGACAATTTTGTATACAAAATTTCAGCTCAGTCGGATGTAGTTTTCTAGAGTTATCGTGTAAACGGCCAGACGGACACACTAACCGATTTTAGAAGTGTACTCACTTTTTGAGTACACCAAAAAATGTAACAAAATTCTTTTTAATGTTTTCAATAGATCAATAGTTAAATCCTATATCTAGATTAAATACACTACACGATAATACTCAAACAAATAGTCTCTTATCATTTTATGGTCATATAAAGTTTACTGAGAAATGCACAAATATTTCTTTGTACTTTCAAAAATTATTATAAAAATTTATAATATTTTGCTATGTTATATTTTATTTTTTTTATTTGTTTGCATTGAATTATACAAGATCACTTGAATTCAATTGGTTTTTATGTTGTTCTGGACTTACTCTATGGAAAAATAACTTTGATCAGATTTAATATTTAGAGAATTCTCAATTCAAAATAACAGAAAATACTCGAATAAGATTTTATTTTATTGTTTGAATCAATTCATGATATTATTTTTGATGAAAATAGTTGGATTGACTATGAACTTAAACGTCTTAGAGTGCAGGAATATTTGAATTATTGGAAAAGGTAATGAAGAGTTAACTTTGAAAGTGATTAAAGAATTTGATTGCTATGAAAGTCAATTAATTAATTTTGATTATAAAGAAGCAAGAAAACAAAGTTCCATCAAATTATTTATTAGAATCGATGTCAACATTAATAAATGTAATCAATATTCGATCAAAAAAACTTTATTTCGTATACTTATATTGAACTTCATGAAAATGAAATGACACCGCCGTTTTCCTCAAAAGTTCTTAAAATGAGATGAAACTTTGTCCACTAGTATAAATTAATGAGATAAATTTGTGATAAAGTTTTTAGCTCAATAACTTTTGATGCGGCCGAGTTATTCCCAAAATAAGACCATGCTGAAAAACGAAATAAGATCTCTTGGTATTATTAACTCAAAGGAAGTCTAATAATGTTTCTCATTTCAAAAATTTAGAAAGACGCTTTATATATGGTTGAATAAAGTGTCAAAATCTCTATATTTTGTGCATATCCTAAAATTTTTAACGATATGCAGATAAAATTAATCGAAGAAATTTAAATCTTTGAATTTTTCAACGAAATTTTGATTTTTTTCACAGATTTTGCTCTTCAAAGATGCCATCATATCTCTACAAAGAAGTCTTGCCACACGACCAAACTTACATAGAAATAGTCTCACATCCTAGGCTACCAACTATAAAAATTTCAAGCAAATTCACTTTGCTCGAAGCGGTGTATGGTCATTGCTACATCCCAACTGTAGACATTGTCTGTACCGAAACATTTTTACCATTCAAAGTTGATTTGTATGCAAAAAAATGATGAAGATCTTGAACATGGGTTACCAGATACAGATGCTTCGAATAGCTCCTTATATTTTTCATGATTCGATTTGTTTTTGTTAAATATTAAATAGTTTCGTGAAAGACTTCTTTCCCTATAAAATGAAATGATTAGTATTAGATATACGTCAAGTAGCAGCAACTCTACTTCATTCACGTTATAGGTCATTTATGTAAAAGATCAATGTTATAAATATGTTAGACGACAAGTTCAACAGCTACGTGATAAAGTCGAAGTTGGTTTTGTTATATTAACTGTGAATTAATGTTATTGTGACATAGATTAAAATAAAACGATGTATCAGAATACCATTTAAAATATCATTATTATTGAACTTGATTAATAAAAATAATTGTATATTATATCAGATTTGCAGGGCACCCTACCCTGCCTAGTGCCCCTCTCTGATTCATAATCTGCAAAAACGTACAAAAAAGAAAACATTCTACTTGAAAATATTCTAGACGAATGAGAAGCTATAAAATAGAACTAAAATTTGATGCTCTTTCCGATTATGAACTCAGAAATTATTTCTCAGATTTTGTTTGAGAGGAACGAAATAATCTTTGAAAAATTAGTTTCAATAAAAAAATTTTCTGCATATCTTTATATTTTCAATATTGCAAATAGAAACTTAAAAAAAAAGTATCATTATTAATATAATCTTGGATAGAATAGAAAACGCTTTACAACATATATTGTTTGAAATTTTTTTATCTTTTAGCGAAATATGTTAATTTCCGTTTTTTTCTTCTGTATCTTCGTTTTTGAAAAATCGACTTTTTTCACCAAAAATGTTATATACAGGAAGGAACTTACGTATGACAAAATATTTGTTCTTTCGTTTGAATAAGCGCTACAGCGTAGTTCAACATTACATTTTGTGAAGAAGAGTTTACCTTGCAAAAACACTTATAGGAGTTAGTAAAAACTTGTTATTTTCCGTCTGCACTAATTTTTTAAGTCTTTTACAAAGATTCATTCACTATTTTTAATCAAAAATAGACATGATTTAACATTATTAACTCATATGGAATACTTTTAAATAAGCCTAACATTTTTTTCAGAAACTTTTGCACCACTCATTATCACAACAAATTCAACGAATAAGTTTACGTATATTTGATTTTACAATAATACATGATGTAATCACATTTAATATGACCTTGTCTTATTCACATGCTGCATAGCATGTAATTTCACAACATATACAAAATAAATATTTTTCCCTCATTCTTTACAAAACATTTTCTTCATTTTTCTTTCATGGCAACAACAACCTCTACCAGTCTTGATCAACATCATTTTATTTCTATTCAACCACATATTTTATATGATTATCTTTATAAATGGTTTACAATTCATGTAACTGATCAAACACTTTTACAAGAACTTTCTTCATCTCGTCGTCATTATGGAAAAACTCATGATATTGAAGAATATCCTTGTCGAGTATTTTTAATAGAATTTGAAGAATCTAAAGGTATTCATGTTTGGTTAAATGAAAAAGAAGTTGAAATAGATAAATGTTCTGATTATATGTATGAAAAATATTCACCAAAACAAATGAAATCATGTTGGGTTTATAAATGGATAAAATGGAATGATAAATGGTTAATTGATATAAATGAAATAATTGATGAAACAACAATTAATAAACCTGATTTTTATCGATTACATGGTGATCGAGAAACAGAATTTGGTGATGGTGGTTATGCTTTTCTTACTTATCCAGTATGGATTCATGAAAATTTACCAATTAAAAATTCATGTCGAGAACGACTTTTAAAAGTATTTTATAATCTTAATGAAGAACGTCAAGATTTTCATCCAAATCCATCACCTGTTGAAGATATTATTGATCCTGATTTACTTCCATATAAACCTCCATCAACATTTGATAGAGATCGATGGATTGAAAGACGAAAAAGACAATTAAAAAATGACGAACGTCAACAACATCGCTTTAAAAGAGATATAACAAATGGAGAATATAATGATTTATCTGAACATGAAAAACTACGAGATACATATCAATGGGTACCATCAGAATTTATTATTGATCATGATGGAAAAGTTGATATTAAAACACCAATTCATCATTTACCTGCCTTATTAAAATATAAACAAAGTTATGGTGATATAGCAAAAATCTTTCATTCAATGTTACCAATGTTTGAACAAATGAAATTAATTAAACTTAATTCAAATCAACAACAAAAATTACAAGTTATTGTTAAAGCACAAAGTTATAATTTAAAATCAGGTAAATGAAATAAAAGAAATGTATCTAAATCTTATCTTTTTTCATGTGTAGGTATGAAATATTCTGGTCGATGGCATACTGAAGGACAAACAGAAAATATTGTTGCTGTTGGAGTTTATTATTTAGATGTTGATGAACAACTTGAAGGTGGCTCTTTAAAATTTCGTCCAAAATATGCATCTCGGGATT
This sequence comes from Macrotrachela quadricornifera, assembly GCA_022393335.1. Lineage (NCBI taxonomy): Eukaryota > Metazoa > Rotifera > Eurotatoria > Philodinida > Philodinidae > Macrotrachela > Macrotrachela quadricornifera. The sequence goes on along the minus strand of JAJEKB010020795.1, from coordinate 578,334 downwards.
ATTATGATGAAATTGAAACTGATCATTATGTATCATCTATTAAGACTGGTACAGCTATTGTATTTTCAAATTCAATTCCACATCGTTTTCAACAAATTCGAAATTTAACACATGAAGATGGTTGTCGTCGAACATTTTTAAATTTTTTTATTGTTGATCCTGAACAACCAATTGAAATTTCATCAAATGAAATTATTTATGCTTCAAAAGATTTTATTATTCAAATATTACAACAATGGAATGATTATGGTTTACCTGAAATAATTATCAATAAAATATTAAAAATGTTAAATTTATCATCAATATGGGAAACAAAAGATTTTGCTAAAGAATTTCGTGCTCGTGTTCGACGTTCAATGTTAGATGAAAAATCTGGATGGGGTTGGATTTGTTGGGGAAATTGTGGAACAACTGAATTTGTTCGATCTTTATCTGCATGGACACCAAGAAATAGAGAAGAAGCAAGAGATCAATTACAGCATACACAATCTGAATAACAGCTATATATAACAAAATGTATTTTAGAGTTCAATCCATAGTTCTATATTTTTACTATTTTTCTTATATATAAATAAGCTTATATGAAAAAGAGACAATAAAATTAGATTGTCTAAATCAATTTCTTTAGTAAGTTTTCTGAAATCTTATATGATCCAGACTTCTATCAACTTTTTAAAAATATTTTTAACGGAAAATTGATTATATAACGATTTAATCTCAATAATTTGCATTTTTAACAATATGTTTAAAACTAAAAATCATTAAATAGACTCATTGAATTCTTCAAAGTTGCCATAATCACAAAATTTGTTGGAAAAAATGAAAATTATGAATCAGTCGTCAAAACAATCTACACTCTTACTTTCTTTTCTTTGCTGCATCGTAACTATAAGAAATTTCATCAACATAACCTGGCAAATTATAAAAAGTCAACGACATCTTTTCTCTTCTTTTTTTTTTATATTCATTTTTTCAGTACAACGAATACGTAAATGAAAAGGTATGTTAAGGTTTTGGTTTTTTTCTGAAGAATAAATCAACCGAATTGAAATAATTATTTTTTTCAGTTTTTAAAAATCTATGAAGAAAACGATGTAGTTGATCTAATAATCTTCGATTTCTATTTATCAAAAACATTTTTAAAATTTTATGAACCAGCGATGAATCGTCGAAAATAGTTGTTAAAAGATTCGATTAAAAAAAAATAATTTCGCTTATTATTAGATAAGAGATAATGACTTTAAAAAAAAAAAGGTTTGTGTAGAAAGTTAAAAAAAGGGAAAGAGATAACAGAATGTAATATTTTGCATGCCAAAATTAATGGCGGAGATACTTAATTTTTCTTATAAAAATCTACAAACTATAAAACATTCAGGTATTTACATTTAGTTAATTTAGAATAGTATATTTTTTTTTAATTTTGTGTTATATATAGTTACACAATAATATATTATATGTTATTATAATTCTTTGAGAAATGGCACTGTTAATTATATATAAAAATATAATTTAATAAAATAAATTTACAATCAAATAATGTCAATACAATTAAAAAAATATGAATTTGGTATTGATGTCCGTAAACTACATCATATTTATGGAAAAAATGATAAAATAATATCACTTGGTGAATGGATAGAAAACCGAAGAGAGAAATGTATTATTATTGAAATGATAACAAATATTGGTAAACGTGAAGCATTCTTTTATCAAGAATTAAATAATCATAATCATATTATTCATACATTTGGTTCAATAAATAATAATCTTGAACGTATAATCTATATACAAGAATATGCATTACATGGTGATTTATCTGGATTATTACTTGATACACATTTATCACAAATAATATTAATTGAAATATTTCAACAAATAGCTGATGGAATGATTTATATTGCTAATAAATCAATTGTACATGCTGATTTAGGTTGTCGAAATATTCTTATATTTAAATTAGATCAATTAATAGCAAAAAATAATTTAATTAAAATAACTGATTTTGGTCTTGCACATTCACATAAAAATTTATCTACATTTGATAATTTAACAATTATTCCAAAACGATATTGTGCATTAGAAATACTTCGAAATAATCATCGAATAAATTATACAGAAAAATCCGATGTTTATTCAATGGGTGTTTTAATGTGGGAAGCTTTATCAAATAGTGAAATACCATATTCATATATTGCTGATGATCAACAAGTTGAACAAATTAAATTAAATAATAAAAAATTAACACGTCCATTTATATGTGATGATCAATTATGGTCTCTTATAGAATCATGTTGGGATAATAATCGAGATCGGAGACCAAATTTTGAACAAATTAAAGATACATTATCGATCATAAAACCTTCGGAAACTTCAAATATTCGACAATCTATTTTATTATATGAGTAAGAAATTTAGTTTTTAATTTCTACTGAATAGACTTTTATTAATATTTTTTTTTAAGACCATCTATAGGCTACAAATTCGAACTTAATACTGATGTAACAAGGAATGATTTACTAGGCGGTAAATTTCGTAAAATTTATAATGCTCAATGGACATCTAGACGAGAAAAATCTATTGTCATGATTGAAATAGATGAAATACCAACAGAATATGAAATATTATTTTATGATGAACTAAATAATCATCCACATATTATCCATACATTTGGATTTGTTCAAAATAATTTTGGATTAATTTTATTACTTCAAGAACGAGCACCTTATGGTCATCTTCAAGAATTATTAATTAATAATAAATTTAAACCATCAACAACAGTACTTATTGAAATCTTTTTACAGATTATTAATGCAATGATTTATATTCTTAGTAAAAATATGATACATGGAGATTTACGTTGTTCAAATATACTTGTCTTTCAAATGAATTCAAATAATCCTAAAGAAAATTATATTAAATTAACTAATTTTTCTTTAGTATATCCAAATGATTCATCATTACCAAATGATAGACGATTAACTATTCCAATTCAATATTGTGCACCTGAAATTCTTCGAAGTGCTGGTCGATTAAATTATTCGGAATTATCTGATATTTATTCAATGGGTGTATTAATGCGAGAAGCTAATTCACAAGGAAAATCACCGTATGAATCTTCAATATCTAACAAAGAAATTCGACAAATGAAGTTAAATAGTGAAATATTACCTAGACCATGGATGTGTGATGGATATATTTGGTCTATAATTAAAGATTGTTGGTATAATGAACCACAATTACGACATACTTTTAATGGTATAAAAATATTACTTTCGAGTATTAATTTTGAGTAAGTTATCAAAGTATAATATAATAAATCATTTTTATTTTAAAGATCCCGATATCAATATGAACTAGATGCTGATATTAGAATGGGTAATCGATTTCATAGTACACATGGACAAATATTCTATAATGCTGAATGGATAAAAAAGAAACATTCATCAATTATATTAATTGAAATAAATAGAAAAACAGCAGAACGTGAAGCTTCATTTTATATTGAATTAAGTTCTCATAAACATATTGTTCAGACTTTTGGATTGATTAAAACTAATCTTCATTCAATAATGTTAATACAAGAACGTGCACCTCATGGAAATCTTTTAACATTATTACAAAATAAACAATTTCAACCATCGGCTAAAATACTTGTTACAATTTTTTTACAGATTATTGAAGCTATGATCTATATGACTGAAAAAGATATTATACATGGTGATTTACGTTGTGCTAATGTTTTAGTTTTTCAAATGAATTCATTTGAAGCAAAAGATAATTTAGTTAAATTAACAAATTTTTCTTTAATGTGTACAAATGATCCATCATTTATAAATGATAGGCAAATATCTATTCCAATTCGATATTCTGCACCAGAAATTATTGAAAGTACAGGTCAATCAAATTATTCGGAATTATCTGATGTTTATTCAATGGGTGTTTTAATGTGGGAAGTTTGTTCACAAGGAGAAATTCCTTATGGATCTCATACAAATGATAATGATATTCGACGACAAAAATTAAATGGTGAGAAATTATCAAAACCACATAAATGTAACATAGAAATCTGGGATATCATGAAAGATTGTTGGTATAATGAACCACAATTACGATTTAATTTTAATGATATGAAGAAACGATTGTCTGCTATTAAATTTGAGTAAGTGATGTTAAATTACACTGATGTTTAAATCTAATACTTATTTTTAAGATCAGTATTATTAGAAAATTCTAAGTATAAATTAGATGTTAATGTTAAAAAGAAAAATTCACTTAATGGTCATTATGGTAAATTTTACGAAGCTGATTGGATAGGAATAAAAGAACGACCAATTATTCTAATGATAATGAATGAAGAAACAGCTGACCGTGAAGCTTCATGGTATTTAAAATTCAATTCTCAACGTCATATTATACATACTTTTGGTTTTGTTGAAAATATCGATCGATTACCTATGTTATTACAAGAACGTGCTGCTTATGGTAATCTTCAGACATTATTACAAAGTAAACGTTTTCAACCATCATCTGAAGTTTTCATTGAAATTTTCTCACAAATTCTTGATGCTATGATTTATATAGCTAATCAAGATGTTATACATGGGGATTTACGGTGTTCAAATGTTCTTGTTTTTCAAATGAATTCAACGAAACCATCAGAAAACTTAGTTAAATTAACTAATTTTAGTATGACACGTACAAAAGATTTTTCCTATATTGATCATAAACGACAAATTAGTTCGATACGATATTGTGCATATGAAATTCTTATAAGTAAAAATCAATCAGATTATTCTAAAGCATCTGACGTTTATTCATTTGGTGTTTTAATGTGGGAAGCTTGTTCACAAGGAGAAATTCCTTATGGATCTCATACAAGTGATGATGATATTCGACAAAGAAGATTAAATGGTGAAACACTGAAAAAACCAAATGGTTGTAAAGATCAAATATGGAATATAATTGAACATTGCTTGTACATGACACCCGAAATGCGAGATACTATGGAAGAGATCAAGAGAAAATTTTCAGATATTCATCTTGAGTAAGCAAAAGTGACACTAAGAGCTGAATATTCTAAGAATAGCAGCAAATACTTCGAAGTTTTTAAAAAATCCGGAAAAATTGCAACGTATCATAACGTATGTGAAATTTCAGCCTAAACTTCTCTCGATCTTCTTCGAGACCTAGGAGTATGCCATGAAAAGTTTGGCACCGCTAGTTCGTGCGGCGTTCAAATGCCCAAAAAATGGACAGACAGACAAACTTTCTTCATTATATGTATAGATGAACTGAATTAATTATTAATAACAACTGATATTATTCTAAACATCGAGCTTATTTTTTATCAAGAAAAATATTTTGTGTAAGAATCATTTTACATTCTGTCATGACCAACAGTCTTAGCATAATGTCTTATCACAAATCACAACAGATACTTCAGGAATAGTTCTTTTCATGTGGATCGTGAGAGGCCTAAGTAGAACAAAAAAAAGGAGTCGATTTATGTCAATGATTGTTATACAAAAGAAATAGTATTTTGTATAAGATACAGAAAATTGAAGCAAACAAATAATGTTCATTGAATTTACCTCTTCATGATATTTTATATAAAACTATTAGTTATATTTTCATTGTCAATACTATAATGATTAATAAAACATAATAATATTTTTTTAATCTAGTCAGATAAATGTCATTCAACACGATAATAATTACAAACAAAATTTGGACAATTCTAAAGTAAGCGAAAAAGTCTAACTTACGCTATTAATTTCATATTATGGCATTTTCTTTTCAAGGTATCATATTCATCAGGGTCTGCTTCTATCATTTCACCTAAGAAGTATTCGTATAGTATTTTTCTAATATAATAATATCTAAATCTACTTTCATACAGAACAATACTTCAAGATTCATATCAACGAAATCCAGTGCAAAAACCAAAGGTATGTACAAAAGCATTTGTTACATTCACTTATATTTTATATTAAAGAAATTAGATCGACCAAGTTCTCCTGTTATATCTGAGTATATGAACTGAGTTTTATTTTTCAATATATAACATAGTATTTTTATCCATTTTTTGCATTAGACCAACTCTTTCTATTCAATGTAAACATTGTAATAAAACATATTTATCGAATGAATTAGATACTCATGAGGTATAATTGAAATAGATAATTTTTATTAACTTGTAAATATTTCTATAGCAATCATGTTCGTCTAATGCACAATTACCTTCAAATGTTTCGAATTCATCCAAGTAATTAATTCATTTTCTTTTACTTATCAATCGTTTCTATGAAATATTTTTATTGTAGTTTATGGGAACGATTTTGTTCATGTTTACCTTGGTTTCACAATAATAAGCCATAGTTTTAAAATAAAACTATAGACATCATTTGATATGAAAGTCATCGAATAATTGTTGAATTTTATTGTTTTTTTTGCCATCGTAATTATTTTATTGAATTTTACATTTAAGAATGATCTATGAAATTAATATTATTGTTTCATTTATGGTTTTTTATAGATCTTCAAATGATATTTTGAATGTACATGTAATTATCCCTTTCAGGATGAGATAGTTTTTTTGAAAAATATATAGCGATTAAACTTTCAAAAGCTATAATGCAACATTACAATTTGCACAAGCATATCTCGTGTCCAATCTTTGCTTTAGTCATTTAACAGTTATGAGACATATAACATGTCATTGTCTCCCATCGATAATCAATGATGAAAAATGGCAAACCGTCAGTCTTAGTGGATCGGTTCACGCAAGACTGATCACCTCTTGTACCTCGTTGATTTCCATATTTGATGAAAATTTGCTATGTGATAGTAAAAGAGAAAAAAAAATCAGTATAGTAATTATTATAATGGAATAGATTTTATCAAAAAATATTTTTTTTATTAACCGTAAATATTCTTACTCTCTTATCTTCCTAGAGTGCATCCATAACATTAAAAACCAAAGTAAATACATAATAAATCATTCTTATCAGCTATTATTGCACAACAAAATTATTTCTTTTATATCAACCATTTATAATAAGACTAATGGTAAAATGTTTTTCAGTATAATTTCTTATAATATATTATTTTGAATTTTCTTATTATGAAATTTGAATTTTTACCGAATGAAATATTAATTGAATTATTTGAATATTTAAATGCATGTAAAATATTTTATTCATTTAATCAATTAAATTCTCGTATTAACTATCTTATTCGTCATATTCCATTATATTTTTATTTTAAAAATGTTAATAAATCAATATTTGATTATATGTGTACACAAATGATATTAAATTCTGAAATAAAAAATCAAATTTATTCATTATATCTATCCGATGAATACGATTATATTCAAAATAATATTTTTTTTATCATTATTTTCACTTGATGAATTTCTTCATCTTCGAAAACTTGAAGCTATATTTTCATCAACATCTCTATGGCAATTTATACATCGAATTAAACAAAATCGTTATTCTAAAATAAAAATAACTAATCTTTTATTTCCTAATTTACAAATATTATCAGTATCACATTTAGATTCATCTGTATGGTCTATTATTAGAATATCATCAATTAATAAATTAAAAATTTCTGAATGTCCTTTAATTCAATTATATATATTATTAAAATCTATATCTACATTAAAATATTTACACATTCAACATGTTATACCATCTGATTTAGATAATATTAATACATGTTTTAATGAACAATATATTCTTCATTTAAATACTTTAATAATTGATAAATATAATGATAAATTCGATAGTTTTGAAATATTTCTAAAACAAATAACAAATTTAAAAAGTTTAACAATATCTACTGATGATAATGATGATATAATTGATGCTTATCGATGGCAAAATTTAATAAAAATTTCATTACCAAAATTAAATGTATTCAAATTTAAATTTAGTTATGTTGTTCATCCTTATTATGAAGATGAATTTATTGAGAAATTTAAACAATTTCAAACGGATTTTTGGCAAATTGAACATCATTGGTATACAGAATATATCAAAGATTATGAATTAGTACTAATTTATACAATACCTTATATATCAGATATCTATGAAATACGAGCAGAAAATATTAGAACTTGTAATACTTTAATAAATAATAAGAATAATACATTTATTAATGTAACAGATTTATCAATAAATTATGAATTAATGATAGAAAATTGTCAATATTACTTTTCTAGTGTTACATCATTAATATTACGTCAATCAGATTTAACAGAAAACGATGTTGAAAACTTAAAAATGATTATTAATTTGTATAATCTGAAATCTATTGATATTCCATATATTACTAATATAAAAACATCATTATTAGTAGAAATTCTTAAACAATCGCCAAAAATATCATCAATAACTATTAATGGATATAGTATAGAAACAATTTTTCAAGATGATGAATTATGTAAATATTTAAATAAAATGATTAAAAAATTATATCAAAAACATCATTTTGGTTCATTAATTAATGATTATATTAAATTAAAAAAATTTTGTGAAATATTTTCTAATCTTGAATATTTACAATGTACAATTAAAAATGAAAAATATTTATTATTTATTTTAAATCATTTAACAAATTTATCTATTGCTCATATAACAATTTATAGTGAAAATAATTCTCAAGAAAATTTTTTACAATTTTTAGATAAAATATCAAAACGAAATATTATTGTTGATAGGAATGATGAACGTTGTAATCGTTATGATCCACCAAGATATGAACTGGATTGTTGGTATAAAACAAAAATATTTATTTGGATTGGCAAGCATTAAACATGAACTTTTCTTTTAAAACTTTTATCATTGTTTCGAAACTATTAGAATAATTTAACAGAAAGATATATCTTCTCTGTTGCTGGTTTTTGTATTCAATTACAAAAAATATTTCGTTGAAATAGATATAGTGTAAAGTGTCGGTTCTCTAAAGATTGAATGGGCTACACTCTACTGCTTTTAGCAAGAATGTATGATGTTTAAAGAAGTTAAAAAAACTATTAAAGTTATTCAAAAGAGACAACTCTTACAGACATTTGTTATGTTATGATATTTTTCTTCATGTGTTACTTATTTCTTTTTAACCTTGATAAATATCGTTGCTATCTAAATGTATTTTCACAGATGTATGATATTACATTCTTTCTTTCACTTAAATATAACATTGTGATTGCGATGGAAATCATTAATTGATAAAGGCATGATTATTGTGGCCAATGTATTACAAAAGGTCAAAGTAATTTATTAACATTTTTTTATTAAAAAGTATTGGGTTGGCAAGAAAGTTTTTGCGGTTTTTTCTGAAATCTCCTAGAACAATCGAGAAGATCCAAACTTAGGGTATACAAATGTCCTTCGAACAATAAAAAAATTATGGATGCGGATGTTGATCTCGAATTAAAAATGAAGATATCTCGTAGTGAACGCAGACGAGGGAACATCCCCAAATGTTATCCTTCGATTTTAATGAATTTTTTGTCTATAGATACTCCATGATGCCCTAGTCAAAATTCTAAAAGGGTATGAATTGCTATTGAGATATAGCGAAATTACCGAATCCGCAATATGTGTATTTTCAAAAGATGCCTATGGAGAACCCCATGTACGAAAAAATCGTATTTTTGAATTTTGCTCTAAAACTCCGCGCATACAGAAATCTGAACTAGTCGAGCTTATATAGGAAAATTTAAAAGTTTTGAAGAAAGTCTCGTCGAGATATAAAACTTTCAAATTTTAAGTCCTCCTCTATAGATAGTGTATGTAACATGCATTTTTTGAAAGCTTCGTACCTCGGCGAGACTTTGTCCAAAACTTCTAAAATTTTTCTATATAAGCTAGTCTAGTTCAGACTTCTGTATGCGCGAAGTTTCAGAGCAAAATTCAAAAGTACGATTTTTTCATAGCTGGGGTCTCCCACAGAGATTTTTTGAAAATACACATATTGGGGATTCTGTAATTTCGCTATATCTCAATAGCAACCCGAACCCTTTTAGGACTTTAACTAGGGCATCATGGAGTATCGATAGACAAAAATTCATTGAAATTAGAAGAGGACATCTGGGGATGTTTCCTCGTAAGTGTTGTAATTGTAAAAATGAATTTGTAAATATTTATTTCTGATAAATAAATAAAAAATATTTGTTCATTTATTTCGATATATTCTCCCTGTTTATAATGATACTGTTGTGCGCGTTCAGAAAGCATTCACGAACAACTTTATTTTCATCGTATTGGCAGAATTTCTCTATAAGAAAATCAGAAAAGACTAACTAACTTTGGACAGGATTGACTATTATATACGATGCTGAATGAGAGTGATGTAAATGTCAGATAGATTTATAGATCGTTCCTTTGGAAAATACAAAACGGATAGGAGAAAAATAGACAGTATATGATTTTCAAGCATTCTCCTTTTTTTTGATTTACCAATAAATCATTATCGATTGAAAAGTTTCCTTTTCAAATAATAATATTAACAAAAAGACTTTCAACAATATTTTCATGCAATTGGACGATAATCAAATTATTTATTCAGTGAAATTTATTTCATAAAGTTCGTATGGTGGTTCAATCAAACCACTTTCTCTTTCTGATACATAGCCAAGTGGATTATTGATATATGTAATACCATCACCAATATCCAACACCATTTTACGATGACTATGTCCTATAACAGACATCAAGTTCCATCGGAGAATTAAAACATGTCTTAAATATTACTCACCAAATATATGTATTTGTGGTTGAATTCGTTTCAATTGTTCACCTAATAGTTCTGTACCAGCGACTAGCGAAAAATTCGCTTTTAATGCTTCACTTTTTGTTGTTTGTTCAGCACTTTTATTTTGTCGCCATTTTTCTTGACGAACATTTATTTCATTTCGATATGCTTGCATCAATTTTCTATATTCTTCAAAATGAATTACTTACAATTTAGTATTTTTTGTCATACTTGCTAGTTAAAAAATGTGAAAATGTGACTATTCTTGAGTTATTTTTATTTTCAATTACATTGATTAAATTTGGTTCATTTAATTGAACAAAATATTTTGCAGCTTCACTCTGGGAAATTTCCTTTTTTTTTATTAAAAGAAAATCGATTTGAAAATAAGCTTAAATTCCACTCACCTCGCTCCATTGACATCGATAATAATCAGTCCATATTTGTAAGTCACTTTCAAAACCTGGAGATGATATATGTAAACTATCATCATACCTAGATAATACCAAAACTACTCATACAAAATTTAGAGCATCATAACAGTTAGTTACCATCCATATAAGGGAACGATATAAGTATTTGTAGCAGTAATACCAGGTTTGGTACGTACACCCATATCTTCACACATTTTCATGATCTGAACAAGAAAAATTAATCGAAAAATATCTACTCAAGTAAGCAAAAACTAAAGGAAGACGGCCAACATAATTAGTCCGAAATGTTCGCAACACCCGTCAAGTATAGTCTGAAACGTCTTGCACATACATCACGACTAGTCACCTTTCGGAGAAATGTTCTTGAAACACGTCTAGACTAGTCCAGTATGTCCTTGAATCCAGTCATGTCTAGTATATTTTTTTCGTTGATCCTCTTCAGACTAGTCGTAAGATTAAAAAAAGAAGGTGAAAGGTGGATTTGAACATCCAGCCCTACAGTATTCGAAACCTGATGGGTATCCTGGCAGCAGACTAGGACACTGAGATAGACTACCATCAGTTTATACAGTCTTAATTACAAATTGACTCTCATTCATCCACTGGACAATCAGAAATGATTCGATGTCAAACAACTTTAACTAATCTGAAACATCTTTGATAGTAGTCATGACTAGTTCTTTTTTTTATAGATTGTGTCGTCCGTCCTAGTTCAGACTAGTCTGTAAAACTTTAAACAACTCATCCACTTTCTTTGAACTAAGTTGTCCCACTAATTCGTTTAAACTGATCAATAATGGAAAGTGAAAGAAGTAGAACGTAAAGAAAAATATCTTCTCAACATCTATGTAATTTTATTCAGAATATGGACTAGAGAGTAGAATAACAATCATTTTAGTGTCTGTCTTGTACTGAAACCATCGCAGATTGATGATAAATAAACATGAGCTGGTATAGTATGTTTAAAGAGATGAATGACATTTATTTATTTTATATCAAAATGATGTCGATTGTCATCGATATTATTGATACTTTCTGTCTAGCTAGAACCACAATAAGAGAATGTGTCATATTCAATAGCCATATCAACGACAGACATTGTACTTTCTTTGTGATATTTATGAATTTGGTAGAAGGAAAAAACGCCGAGAGTAAAAAATATCGAAAGAGCTATTAATGCAGCTTCACTACATACTACTCATGTATAAGAGCTAGGTAAGGATGTTGTTGCAGATTATTCGTGTAATGACGCTGAAAAAGTGCGCTGAAGCTGCACTAACAGCACTTTCGATATTTTTTTCATTTGATAGCCCTTACTTTCAGCGTTATTTTCGTTCTACCAGATTCATATCATTCTACTTTGTACATCTCTGTCTTGATATTTCTTATCATATTTTGCATTTTCAATAGGTTGAAAATCTAAGAAGACAATAAAATCTCTCTATAATGAACACCTTCGGGACCGGAAAAAAGCGTTCACTAATAGAGGTTTTACTGTAATTACTCTTAGTTGATAATAATTAAAAAATATTACTCCAAAAAATACAAAAAATTTTTAAAATTTATTTTGTTTAAATGGTCTCGTATTCTCTAAAAGATAATATTTTATTCATATGAGAATATGAAACAAACGAACTTTGAGTAGAACTTTGTAAAATAGCATTTTAGGATTAGAATGATAATAAACATGTAGAAATTGATCTTTTGATCATGTAACTCAATGGGCTAAACAATGGGTAAGTAATAGATTGTATGCATGTTCGAATATAACATTCATCCTTATATATTTCTATTTAGAATAGCGTAGACTCGTCCACTATATAAGGCTACAACTCGCTATATGTACCGTCCTTGACATTTTTACTTTTTCAATTTTAAATCATTTTCGGATGGGTGTCCCTATCACCCGTTCTGACGAGTCGACATGACTAGAAAAAGCACAAGTCATTTATCTCGTCTTTTGCTCATTTTGGCATCTTGTTATTTCTTACATAGTGAAATTTTTCGATGGAATCATCAATTTGTAACTCTTCATCTTCTTGTTGCGATTTTGTCCATAACTCATGATTACCTGGACAAAAATAAACATCTTTAAATTTTGATTTGAATAATTTCAATGTTTGCCTTAATTTTGATAAAACGTGCGTGACGTCACCTAAAATTAATGAGTATCATTCAATTCTTTTGGCGAGTTTTTTCATGTAATTTACCTGCAATAATGATAGTGTCATTTAAATATTTCTCATTAGATAATTGTTCGACCCATGTCATATTCTTCTCATAATCAACATGAAGATCTGATATAGTATAAATCTTTTCGTTGGACATTTTTCAAGGGAAAAAAAGCACGATGAGTAATATTTTATTTTGTTATTATATGCATACACGTGTGTTTTATTGCATGATTATGAATGAAGAACAGAATGAAACAAAAAGTGTCTTACGGATCGCTGATGTTCTATGGAAATATTTTCTCACCAATTAGAAGTCATTTTTTCATCGACTATGAGTTGGCGACATCTGTATTACATTCGAACTTTTTCTGTACGGTAAGGTCAATCATTCAGGTGAATATTCTTGATATGTATGAGGACATGATTCCTGTGACTAACCTTCCTTTGTCGACGAGAGGACAGGCCTTTTCGAGATTACAACTACTTTTACAATCAAAACATAAAAAACTAGGCTGTTTTCTGTCATATTATTTGGCCGACAAGACAGCCATTTATTTGATAAACATCAATTTGAAAGAGAAAGAAGCTCTCAGAAAGTTTTCCTTTGATTTATCTGTATATTGTTTGCTCTTTTTATTAGTTACTGGTTCAAGCCGAAGAAGTAAGGCAAAAATACCGATCATTCAGACTTCATTCTCTCAACAGCTCTTTAGATACATCGACATTTCACAGCAAAGATTTTAAAACAAGCAACAACAATGATTGGTTTGTCATAGTAATATTGACTCCATCATAAGAAACAAAGATGAACTCCTAGCCAGTTTCTCCAAATACGACATCATCTCTGTGAAAGAAACTCATCTAAAGAGTGAACTTCTGTTCTCTCTAATGGGTCATAACATTTTCAAAAATGATCGAGCAGGAAAATCTGATGGTATAATATTACTATCTGTCAAACAACATCCCAAATGTCACGAAATATTGAACAAGACAGTACATAAAAACGAAGTGACAGCAGTAGAGATTGAAACTTAAATCTTCAAATTAATACTGATATCCTCCATGTTTGTACCATCAACAGTTGAGATTGATATTAATGAGTTGCATGAACTATACAACATCAACAACACCTGTGTTATTATCGGTGATTTTAATACAACATTACGTCAAACGGGGAATCAAGCAAGACGAATGCCGGAGAGAATCAACTGCAAAAATTATTTAAGGAAGGCCGTATTGAATGTGTCGATGATGACAGCACAACATTTAAAAACAAATGATGTTATGGAACAATGATCGTCGTTTAGCTCTAGCATTAAATATGGAAAAATATACGTCGTTTATGATCAAGTCAATGTTGGCAGTAACACAAGAAGTCATTCCATCACACAAACAAACGATTACACCCTCACCCAGGTAAAGCCTCAAAGAGCTTGATTAAATTAAAACATCAAGCTCATAGAAGATGAAAGAAGACTGGAGAAAATACAGATAAACATCAATATTATAACTTCAAAGTCTTATTAACCAATTCATCTCGAAATGACAGACGGAACAACCTTAACAGATTAATGTCGTCGCTATGTCAGAAGAAAGTGTATTTGAATGCAGTTTGGCTAACGGTTCGCAAGTTTCAAAATAAACAGATCAAGCAGACCTTTGCAAACATCATGAGATACAATAATATCACAGCAACATTAGACAAGGAGAATTTCATATAGAAATTTATGGTCTTAAACGAGTAATATCGAATACCATCATAGCTCAATATTTTATTTGTCCACTTTTACAATCAATAAGAGATAAACATCTTTTTTTCGTAGACATTACACAGTTTTTTACACTATTAGTATTAATATTTCAAAATTCTTTAGCTAAAAATAGTTCGAGTTCATCAATATTTACAGGTTTTCTTTTTTCTACATTACGTTTTACTATCGATCATATATTTTCAGTTTTATTTACACCCGGATTATGAGATGGCTTATACTACAATAATGCTGGTACATGTTCGTTGATCAATTGTGTACAAATATGACTTCTATGCTTCGAATCATTATCCTGCTGTAGACGCCAGTGTTAACAAAACTAGTCTAAAAAGAAAGCATAAGCAAGTAATGTTACATTATTTTCTTTCATTGTTTACGTCTGGTAGAAGAAAGAAGATAATCTTCAAGGATTGAAGCATAATATGGATCATCAAGATTGTATCGAAATGTGTAATAGTTTAGTAAGCCCTTCGCACTTATCGTACTCCAAATATGAACTTTTTGACGATTTTTAGACAAACATTCGCACATTAACCTGTGTCGAAACAGCTCACCAGCGTGTCTTGTACAGCACGACGAACTCTATCCAATGGTATACTCGGATATCTTGCCACAATTTCATTGAAAAACCACAGTATTTTAAGATTTTCTTACCCATACTTTTAGCTATGAAAATTCTAATTGCACCATTGGATAGAGTTCGTCGTGTTGTACAAGACACACTGATGAGCTGCTTTGACGCAGGATAATATGCGCATGTCTACTGAAAAATTCGAATCTGCCGCTCACTTGACCAACTTAATTTGAGAGAAATACTTGCAAAATACTAAGAGGCTCATTTCACCTGACGCACCCGTTATTAGCTTCGCGAACCATAAGGTTTATAACCTCATCAATGATAAAATGTCGATAGCAATTAATAAGATTGATTGTACCATCTTCAGAAGTTGACGTTACTTGTTCAACGATCCCATGATCTTCCAGAAACTCACCATCAGATTCTGATTTTATTTCACTCTAGACGTCTGAATCCATCTCATTATCAGTGACTTCTTCGTCAGAACTTGCAGATTCGAAGTACATTCCAGCACAATCATCATCCAAAGAACTCACTTTACTGGGTGAGTCAACGCTAATATCTCTACTGACTTCTTCTGACGACATGTACAGTATTCAACAAATCTGACAATTATGGTCGCTTTTATACTGATGAATGACGATAAACAGAATACACACGAATTCAACAGAAAAATCTAGAAACTTCCCATCTCCATCCCGCATGTAATGTATACTATACGCGACAGAACGCAAAAGTAACTTGAGTCATTATACGACTGGATATTAGATTCGATTCGCTATCTAGTTGTACAACAAAGAAGTACGGTAAAAAATCAATATAATACAAAAGAAAAAATCAGTAAGTGCATTTACTAAAAGTTTATTCTACGTGAAAATGAGTATCTTGATCAATTTCTGTATGAAAAACAAATCACCTCGAATGTGTTCATATTAATAATGATATTTGAAAAGTGTAATGAAATTCAAAGAACCATTTCTTTTTTCATTTTTATGTTATTAAAATTTTTTAACATAGGTGAATAAAAACAAAATTGAACTATTAAATTTTCGTTGTTTATTAACTAGCTGAAACGATGAAAAATTTCTTCTAAAATATTCAAACATAGGATATTCATACTGTATGAATAGTTTTAAAATTTTATCATTTATTATTCATATCTTTACTAATAATGATTTAACATATGAAAATAATAATGTTTTTATTTTGCTTTATGCTTATCAACTGAACATCAACATTAAGAATATCATATATTACTTATCGTCTATACTCACATACATGATACACATGAATGATTACCTTTTCAATATGTATCCTTTTTTTTCTACTTTGTATCTTATCATATTCATTATGTACAGCTATGTTTATACATCATTTATTTCGTATTATAACTTCAGCAAGTTAATGTCAATTACGAATATAAATGTACAATAAACTTTATTTTCTTTGTCATCTGATATTAAGCATAGTTTAATCTTTGATGTAAATCATTATAAAGGTCTGTATGATACATTTAGATTTCTTTCAAAACAATTTTATTTATATTTAGCTTTTAATATGTACAGAAACAAACTATCAATTTTTTACCTATCGACACAGCTACTACGCTTGTTGTTACTATAATTTAGTGCGTGAGTAAACTTTTAATTCATCTGACAATGATATTTAACTTCTTAATAATACAAAATTCTATTTTTTTGTTAGTTTAACCAATCTTTTACAAACATTACATCTCTTCAAAAAATAGAATGTTGAGGAAAAAAAGTTTATATTATATATTGAAAATCATACAAATGAGCAGAAAATAAATGGTATTAAAAATTATTCCTTTGAATTATTTTTATCTATTAATTGAGATAATATTTATTGCTGTTATAAACACGAGATGACAATGCCAATCATAAAATGCATATATATCACACTCAATATGTTTGTGTACAATATGGGTTCTTGGTTAACATCATGAAAACATCTAACCAATGTCAGTTGATGATTTTAACAATTCAGTGTTTTGTACCTCCTATCTTCTAATTAATAAGTACCTTGATTTATTGGCTATATTCATAGTTTTTTGGTTCAGCACGATAAAAGTTTTTTCTTAATTTCTTTATTAAATAAATTAAAATAAATTTTTTTTCCGATTATTGTTTATCTTAGATAGTATTATTTATCATTAATCAATCAATTACTAGATAAATTTAGCGATGCAATATTATTTCAATCATTTTAATGTGAATAAATTTCATCAAATAATTTAAATTATCTCCGAAAGAGATTGTCTTCGCATTAACTTTCATTTAAATAGTATATTCAATTTTCTCGTGAAAATAGAATTTGAATCATGCTTTTATTTTATTAATAAATCATTTTATTTTCAATAAATGAGAATTTCTTTTTTTTTCTATCAATTAATTAATTGTAGATTTAATAACGAACGAATTTTTGTATTCGATTATTTTCTGAATCTGCTATATATAAATTTAATTGATTATCGAGTATTAATGTAAAAGGTGTATTCAATGCCGTAGAATTAGAACCAGATAATCCAATACCAGCTATTGTTATACCTTTAGTTTGTCCAGGCAAAAAAAGTTGTATTCGATGATTACCTGAATCAGCAACATATAAATTCCCCATTGGATCAAGTGTAACACCTGAAGGATAACAAAGTGTTGTTGATGTATTACCAATCAATCCAGTTTCACCTGCAACAAGTATCCAACTATTAGTACCTAATACCCAACGAACAATATTATGACCTCCAGAATTTGCAATATAAAGACTATTTGATATCGAATCAAAATGAAGTCCAATAGGTCGATTTAATTGTGTATTATTTAATCCAGATCCTTGTCCTCCTAAAGCAAGAGTACCATTTGATGCTCCTGAAGATAAACTTATAATACGATGATTGTTAAAATCAGCTATATAAAGTATTTTTGTATTTTCATCACGTACTACAGCATATGGTTGATTCAATTCATTAGTAGTAGTACTACCAGCAACACCTATAAATAATATACATATTCATTTGTTTTATGTATACATATATTTATGTTTCATATTGCAAAAAAATTTGATGATTAGTATATGTTACCTGTACCAAGAAGAGTCGTTCCTGATGAAGCACCATTAGTCCAATATTGAATTCTATGATTTTTTGTATCTGCTATATAGATATTTCTATTTGGATCAATATAAATCCCACTTGGATTAAATAAATCAATTGTATTATTACCATAAGTTGCACCAGCAACAGTTACACCATTTGATTGACTAATAGACCATTTTTGTATTCGATGATTTTTATTATCAGCAATATAAAGTGTATCGGATAAATATAATTTAACATCTACTGGTCTATAAAGTTGATTAGAAGCAGCACCATACGAACCTGAAATACCAGCTACAGTTATACCATTTAAATTCCAACGAAGTGATGCACCAATAGCTACAAAAATAAAACATAAATATTTTTCTTTCAAATTATAGAATAGTTAATAAAGGTATATGACATACGGACTGAAATTTATTTTTTTTCAAGAGAGTATATTCTCGATGTAATTCATTTGTACTTTATCTTGCAAGAAGATATACTCGATTTTATTAACAATTTAAAAGACATAAAATTCGTTGAATGAATTAAAAATAATCTCTTCTATATTATATGAGATAAAGATAATATTTACGTGTTCTAGTAGTTGTCGTCTTAGTAGTAAAATAAATAATAAGATATATCATAACTCCTAATACAATTAATATAACCAAAATAATTATAATTATTATAGCAATACGACATTTCTTTGAATATTTATTTTTCTTTTCTATATTCTCTGTTCGGACATCTCTATAATAGAAATAAAAATTATTTTATTTAATAGAGTTTGAAATTATTTTAATATTTACGAAAAAGTTTTTTTTGCAAATCTTTCAGATATATTACAAGAAAATACAGGAGTTGATAATGGTCGTTTTGAATTTCGTATATCACTTTTTGTTGATCCAATTCTTGTATCGATTGGTGATTGAGTTTTAGGTGATTGACTTGATATTATCCATGAATTACTACGCAATGTTAGATCATTATTAATATTTTTATATGATTGTCCACTATTACAAGGTGTTATCTATGAGAAATTTACAATATACAATAGATAAAATAAATATATTTGATTACTTGAGATCGAGAAGAACGATTAAGTCGTTTTGAAACAAATGATACATGGACAGATCGATATTTCATCATGTAATCCTACAAATATGTAATTCGTTAATAGAGAGAACTCTTTGATTGGATTTCTTTTATTATTATTTTTGTGTGGTTTCTTCTATACAAAGAAAAATTCAATTAAACATCTTTTTCTTTTTTTGTTCTATATAAAACAAAAACAAGTGAATTTTTTTATCAGATTCAAAACAAAAAATATCTTTCTCAACATTTGCAAATAAGTTAATCAATGTATTGTTTTTTGTAGTCTTTCATGTACATATTATGCTCTAGTTGTTTTATTATTTGCAATATAAAGTTGTACATTAATATTTCTTGGATAGAATAATATCTATCGAATGTTTTTCAAATGAATTATATTTGGTCTTTATTTTAACTAACTTCACTTAGTGATACAAGTATAGAAGATCTTTAATTTGTCTTTACAAAACTTTTCAAATTGGCAAATCTTTTTCTTTTTATTAATATTTAAAGAAGATATTTAATATGACATCTCTATATATTTATCTTTACAAACAATTCTATTAAAAATAATAAACTAATTTGACGAAGTGAATGGCCTTAATCATATATGCTATGATGATGTATAAATTTTGCAACGATGCTTTGTATTTCGATTGATTAAAAATATATTTATCATAGATGGATAAGACAACGGAAAAGTCACCCCGCCACTGCCCCATCCCTCCATGTCAATAAAATTTCGTACCGCTCCCGTCTCGCCCAAAACATGTCTTCAGAGACTGTGTCCTTAGACTCTAACTTACCATAAAGCTCTAATGAATATGATTATATAAATA
This sequence comes from Macrotrachela quadricornifera, assembly GCA_022393335.1. NCBI lineage: Eukaryota > Metazoa > Rotifera > Eurotatoria > Philodinida > Philodinidae > Macrotrachela > Macrotrachela quadricornifera. Next base: position 557,588 of record JAJEKB010020795.1, on the reverse strand, counting down.
TAAATAAGTTTAATTCTTATTTATCATGAGCATTTAATGTTCATTCTTGTATTAATATAAATAAATGCAATTTTAATTTACCATAAACGTTTAATGATTGTTACTACCTTAAAATAAATACAAAGGGCACTAGAAAAGTTTTTTCGTCTGGTTCTTTTGAAAACCACAGTGTGAGTTCAAGTATTCTGTTATAATGCTTAGACATATTTAGGATTATATGCAGAGTTTCAGGCTTCTAAATCTTGCATTTCGCTCTAGATCACTATTTCTTACATGTTAGGTGCATGTAAACGCTGCGAAAACACCATTTTTTTTTGATAAAAGACGAAGTCGTTTTATTCTTATTTCATCTTTTCTTTACTTGATATCTTTCATTAAACAAAAAACAAAATATATCACAAGATGGAGCGTGAAAAGCTCTACAATCTACAATATAAACCTTATGCAAATTGTGTCCTTTTCTATTTTGAAAATAAAAGCAAAACTCTCTGAACTACCTATCCCAGTGTCGAGAATCGATTGCTCAGAAAACTGTTTATTTTGAAAGAAAAAGTACATAATCAATATTCCTTTTATATCGTAGATTGTAGAGCTTTTCGCGCTGCATCTTCTGGTATACTTTGTTTTATTTTAATAAAATCGTTTTGAGAATCAGAATATCAAATGCAAAGTTTCGCCGTTTATTACAAGTCACGCATTACGTAGTGTATAGAAAATTTGTATGTCACTCACGTAGAAGAAATGATAGATCATGACAAAATACAAGGCTTAGAACTTTGAAATTTTATATATAATCCTAAATATGTCTAAGCATTATAATAGAATACTTGAACTCAAACGGAGATTTTTCGAAGAGCCGGGCGAAAAAACTTTTCAAGTGCTCTATGTAAATGTAGTTTTAATTTACTATAAACGTTTAATGATTATTACTATCTAAATATAAATAAATTAACAACAATATAAACAATTGCACATAATCATATTATTCGATTGAATATGTACTTCAATTAGAAGTGGATGTATTTATTTGGACATATACGAACCAAGACAAATTGTTAGAAGAATTACTCCTGCTAATATTACTTAACTTGTTTTTAGAAATTTCTTTATGTTATCCAGAACACTTTTGAATAAATAGTTTATAAAATCGAAAATACGCAAGCTAAGAAATTTGATCATTAAACCGCGTTGAATTTCGATCAACCTCCTAAGATCATTGTTTTTCTCATGTTTCTTTCAATAATGGCTAGCAATTAAAACAGTGCTTTAAACAAGCTTTTTCTTGAAATCAGCTTGACTTATCACCTGAAATTGTGGATGATATACGAATGGAATACTTTTGCTTGAACATTTAGTTTTAAAAAACCAGATGTACTGCGACTTTCTATTCGTAACATATTCACTTCATGATTGGATTTAATTATAACAAAAAACGATAAAGTTTTTATTTAAAACTAAGTTCATCATCGATATCTCGTCAAGTGAAATTCTTGTATATTCATTCAACGTAAGTAGTTATCAAAGAGATCACAATCATCATCAGAAAAGGTTATTCGTATCATACATCGACCCGATCAATGGTCCAAAATCTGATTTATTGTTTTGTGACTCCATATCTTTGAATTAAAAAAAAAAGATTTTGGTGTATTATTATGGTATAACTTGTTTTTATTACTTGATGTTTCATTGATAACCGAATTTTCATCTGACGGTGAATTCGAACTCGATGAATTTTTATCATCATCGGTCACTGTCGTTGGAGGATTATCCTATAAAAATACTGAGAAATGTCAGCTTCTTCTCGAAATAAAAATACGCAACAGGGATGGGATCGTTGACGGCTGTTTGTTCGCTCTGTGAATTTGATGGAACTACTTAAAAAAAAAAGATTCAGTCACAGAATGTTATCATTCAGACAGAAATACTTTCAGACTGGCAAGTATCGGAGTCGTAAGTGGACGAACCAAAGCTTTGCTCGAATCCCATCGTCCCAGAATAGGATTGATTGCTAGAATAATGTTTCTCATTCTAGAAATCAATAAAACTCATGAATTTATTTTAACGATTTTCGTATGTGAGTAATCACCCGAGTCCTACTATTTTTCGTTGTTCTCTAAATCAAAAAAAAATATTTAAGACGTTAATATGATACTTGAATAAAGATTTTACTTCTTCAACTGACATATTTAATAAATCATTTGACCGAACACGCATTTGAGACCAAAACGATTGATTTTGAGCAACCACTCGAAACCATGCAAATCTATTTTCTTGATCAAGAGATCTCGCGATACCTAAGATGAGTTCATTGATGCCTGATGGATCTTTTCGAACACCAACATCATCATCTATATATGTTTCACTATTCACCATAGTACATAGAGCAAAATGACCGAAATAAATTATTCTATCTGCTTCAGTAGGTTGAACATTTGGATGAACTTTTTGAAGAATGTTTCGAAATTCATTGAGAACAGCTTGACGAGTTCGACCAGCCCACATATTTGTACAGACGAGAGCACAAAATATCTTTTGGGCAGCACATTCTGATGCTAACCATTCGATATATTCTAACTTGGTAAAAGAGCCAGGTGATGCACAGTAGATCAAACATAGAGGTTTTGTTGCCACAATTAATTTCATCATATGATCACGTACGTCAGTTTCATTCCACGATTCAATGCCAGGTAAATCCCAGAAATTGATTCGATGTATGTGATCGTTTTCTTTATATTCCATCTGATACTTGTTTAAATGTCGAGTGCAAGTGTCAAGACTAGCAGTACTCTTTGTCAGTCGCTGTTGACAAATGGCATTAATAAGACTGCTTTTTCCAACACGTGCTGATCCACACAGCACAATGTTAGCGTCTATTTGATCTTGATTCATTGATAATCTTAGGTTTTTCTAAAACAAACTACTGTTAAATAAAAGTCACATTTTTATCTATATGACTCTCTTTTAAAAGTCATCAGATTTAAGAGTGAGAAGGATTGAAGGCATAAGAGAAAAAACAATTATTAAAATGTTGATCATTAATAAAATGAATATGATGCCATAGAAGAGCGACGAAATACCAAAGTCTTTGTTTCTCAGTGGTGGCCACGATAAATTCAACAACACTTTTAGTAATATCCTTGACATTTCATCGAATGCGCGACTTCACAGCTGATCTATATTCTTGTCTTTCAATGATGTCATGGTTCCATAAATAAGTTCACTATTGAAATCTAAGTTTACATTTCCATTCTAAACACATCCTGTCGAAGTGTATAAGCTTCGATTCGTTCTTTACCTTAGTTTAAAATTGGATTTATCCTAGCAACCAATTTTCTGCATACTTTATTGACAAGTGTATTTCTTACTTGCACGTGGCTAATCGCATACAACAATGATGAATTTTCTATTGATAATGTTACGAAAATATTCATCTAAAAACAAACATCACATAATTCAGTTTAATACAAACTATAATATAGTAATCGAGTCTATAAAATGGTATGAATATATTACTCTGTTTTTGGTTTACCGTGCGTTCAAAAATGATTTTGCGACACAAATCAGAACCTCCTTTGAAAATTCGGTGACAGTTTTATCTCCTACATTTTTTAGTTCTAAGAGGCGCGATTGAGCGAATCCATTCGTTTTCTGAATAATTTTCTCCCAAAAACTACGGCGACCAAGAACAGCGATACACCATCCAAGTACTTTCGTGTCGTCTAATAATTCCATAACACTTCCGATAAGTTCATCCACTCCCTGTACAGGCTTTTCAAGTTCCATTTCTGGATCTTCATATTTGATTGAATTCACCATGGTACAAAGAGCACCGTTGCCAAAAAACGTGATCTGATGCGGTTTAGGTGAATAAGCTTGATCAAAAGTTTTCTCTTGTTCAGCACCAAATATACGTAACTCTTTTTTGAATTCTTCGATAACTATGTTTCGATTCTTATTTGACCACATATTTGTACAGACCAAAGCACAAATAATATGATTGTTTTTGCAATGTTCTAATAAAAAACGAAGTGGTGCTAGGGGTGAAAAGGAGCCAGGAGATGCACAGTAAATTACACATATTGGGTTACTTTTGTCAATGAATTCGAGAAATTTTTGTTGACCTTCTTCATCTCTCCACGATTCAACACCAGGCGTGTCAAAAAAATTGATCTCAATCGGTGGTAGTCCCTCAACTTGTACTTTATGAGATCCCAATACATATTTTTGTATTCCTCTTGTACATGAGTCTAGAATTGAGCTCGTTTTTGCAACAGCATAGCCTTCACATAATGCATTGATCAATTCACTTTTTCCAACTCGTGGCGAACCTATAACCACAATGTTGAATGCAAGCCGTTCGAGAGCACGATTGATTTCCGTATCAAAATGATCTTGCGACAAAGTTCTTCTAATTTGTTGATAAACGTCCGATCCTGGATCCACATCCATGAATATAGACGTTGAAAACAATCGTCTGAGTTATCTACAAATAAAACTATCAACAGCGAGGTTTTGATGGATGGAAGTGTTTATCAAATATTAACTCCTTATTGTGGGAGAAAGGATACTCTTGATCAAATTGTTGACTTTCACTACCTTTTCTAAAACATTAGCTTTCTCATAATCATATCTAAATTCATCATGTCTTCTATCATATAAATGGAAATATATACGAGACAAAACGAATAATTGTCCTCGTCATTTTTGAGCTTTCTTTTTTCTAAATCTACTTGTTGAGATATGTTTGCCTATTTCTTCCCTTTCTAAGAAACTAAGAAAATAATCCCTTCTTGTATTTTAATTGTAAGTTTGGGCGGAAATAAGTAATTTCGCTCTATTCGAAAAATCATAGTACTATAAGAATCGAACAGAATGAGGTTTCAACGATTTATTAATATGAATAAATCTGCATTACATATAACAGCGTAGGGGAAGAGAAAAGAAAAAAGAAAAAAGAAAAAGGACAGACAGTAAATAAGACGGAGAGTTAGTAAGAGAGAAAGAAAAGAATGAAGGAGAGTAGAAAGGCTCTTGACTCTATGTCTTATACCCTATATATTTTCGACGATTAATTTCTATTTTTTTTTATAGCTGTGCCATATGTATTTCGTATAGAATACAATAGATCAAAAGGAAAGAGACAATATATAATATTCTAATGTTCGTTATTCAATTATTTTCTTGCCTTTATTGCTTCTAGTAACAACTTCCACTGACCTTGCTTTGAACGGAGAAAAATTTGTTACGGAGCTGTAAATATTTTTCGTAGGAATAGGTGAATTTCGATCTCGACTCTAAACTAAAGTGTAAGGAATTTACAGTATATACATTTGAAGGGTATGTAGAAATAATTTTCCGAAAAATGAAATATATTTCTTTGCATTTTTGAGTTTATTCTATTACGTAATATAGAAACTTCCTTCGAATTTTGAAGTAAATAGTTATACTTGACGTGTCACATTATATGATAAAATCGATATGTAGATGATGTGATATACTTACAATGAAAACCAACGCTCAAATCTAATAAAGTTGTTTTTGTGCATATAAATAATCTATCTTACATATTTTTATTCATTGAAGTTGCTTGATTTTTTCCAAGTGATATTTGTCTACATCAATCAACTACTCATACTGTTTCATACACATCATACTAAGGGTGAGAGTAGATGTATATTTTTTGCGCACATTGTTTTCATCATTCTACACTACATACTGTTCTCTCTTTTTTTGTTATTCTTTCCTCTATAGCAGAAAGAAACAAACGCTTATCTATATAACATACAGCCTGGACATTTCTTTTCTTTTTATTTTGCGTTTTTTCTCATCATGAGTCATTATTGTTGTTCGAATGGAATTATCCGAATGCATCTAAGTATTTTTTCCTCCAAGTTTATATTATCTCTCCCTCATAATCTGATCGTTTTTTTCATATTTCGATTTACATCTGCATATTAAATTCTGATTCGATGAAAGCTAGATTTTGGAAAACATGTCATTGGCTGAAATTGCAAACAGAAAGAGTTTAATTGGTCAAAAGTTTGATGTGAAAAATTTGCTACTGGCTGAGTTCCTAGACTCAATGATCTGGTTGAATGAAAGTCGTATACTGAAAATAACTGAGCAATGATCTTTAAGTCGATATTTTTTTTGACTCTGACAGCCACAGACATACATACAAACTTTTTTTTTATATGACCCTCCCTACAGTCGAGGGAACAATTGGAAGCGTGCTCTAGAAACTGGAAGTGATTTAACTAAACGCAATAACAATTCAACCAATAAAATGTTCATAGTTTTGTAGACCTTCAATTAGTAGTTTGAATGCACATCTGATTAGAACATTTATTCTACTAGTTTTCTAAAACTTTCTATGATAGATTCACAACAACATTACCAAGAATTCTGGTATGTTCTGAGCCAATTGCTTATATAATATGATTATAATAGGAATTTGATTTACTTTGACTAATTCATTGTGTACATATAATTTACAAAGTTAATTGTTGTTAATCGAAGAAACCTAATCGATCAGCACAAATTATCATGCAATTGGACAATATTTTTATAGCTTTCAACCATAAATATGGTTATAACATTAACAGTTAAAAATAATCATCGCATAAATTCATCCACTTCTCAAATTAAAAAATAGTGATATTTACACAAAAATGTGAAACCATTGTCGTAAATATCTAATACTCTCTCCATTCTCTCACTTTAGTTCGAGTATGACTGGTAACACTTAAACAAAATTAGCTAACATGATGACAGCAGCAGTTCAAATTTCAAGATTGTGCTACACAACATACCCATCGTCATATCTTCCTCGATGTCTATTGTTGTAAAAATAGGTTAGAAGCCTACTGATAGAAATTCTAAATTCATCGCAAATGGCTCTGTCACTGTAATGCAACATCGTAATGAAATGCTGTTTCTTATTAAATAGGATAAAATAGAAGATAATCGTAAATGTATATCTACTAATAGAAACTTAAAAAGAGAAACAATAAACAAAAACATTTTGACGATTAGTTAGTTGCAGACGTTCATAAAAATAGACAAATTTTCGGACCCATAATTCGTCACGATCAGATCTGGTTTTTTATCATTGTTCAGATCACCTGTTACTGCAAATACTGGACTTCTTCCAGTTGCATATGAGCTTTGAGGTTGAAAAGCCCCATCACCGTTGCCGAACAGTATACCGACGGTGTTGTCGTCGTAGTTGACCACTGCCAGATCCAGTTTTTTATCATTGTTGAAATCAGCTGATGTTATAGACTGTGGGTTTCGACCAACAGCATAGTCCATTGAAATCTGAAAGACTCCATTTCCATTGCCAAGCAACACTAACAGTGTTACTGTCAGCGTTGGCCACTGCCAGATCCATTTTGTTATCATGATTGAAATCAGCTGATGCTATAGAGTATGGGTTTCGGCCAACAGTATAATTCATTGGAGTCTGAAAGATTCCATTTCCATCGCCAAGTAATACACTGACAAAGTTGTCATAAAAGTTGGCTACTGCCAGATCTATTCTATTATCATTATTGAAATCAGATGATGTTATAGACCGTGGTCCTTCACCAACCGTATAATTCACTGGAATCTGAAACATTCCGTTTCCTTTCCCAAGCAACACACTAATGGTATTACCGTAGTAGTTGACCACTGCCAGATCTAGTTTATTATCATTATTGAAATCAGCTGACGTTAAAGACTGTGGTCCTTCACCAACTGTATAGTTCATTGGTGTCTGGAAGATTCCTTTACCATTGCCAAGAAGTATACTAATGGTGTCACCACCGGAGTTGATCCCTGCCAGATCCATTTTGCTATCATCATTGAAATCAGCTGATATTATAGACTCTGGTAATTCACCAACAGTATAGTTCATTGAAGTCTGAAAGATTCCATTCCCATTGCTGAACAGCACACTGACGGTGTTGCCCATGTTGTTGGTCACTGCTAGATCCATATTGTTATCATCATTGAAATCAGCTGATATTACTGAATATGGTCTTTCACCAACCGTATATTTCAGTGGTGTCTGAAAGATTCCATTGCCATTGCCAAGTAGTATATGAACAGTGTTGTCATCGGAGTTGGCCACTGCCAGATCAGTTTTGTTATCATTATTGAAATCAGCTGATGTTATAGACTGTGGATTTTGACCAACAGTATAATTCATTAGAGTCTGAAAGATTCCATTTCCATTGCTAAGCTATACACTAACAGTGTTGTCATTGAAGTTGGCCACTGCCAGATCAGTTTTGTTATCATTATTGAAATCAGGTGATGTTATAGATTGTGGGAATCGGCCAACAGTATAGTTCATTGGAGTCTGAAAGTTTCCATTTATATCACCAAGTATCAAACTAATGGCGTTGTCGCCAGAGTTAGCTATTGCTATATCTATTTCTCTGTCGTTTCTGAAGTGGCCCAGTGTTGCAGAAGATGGATTTTTCCCAGACTTGTAGAGTGTTGCTGCTTGAAATGGTTTGCTGCATATGAACCCTAAAGAAAAATAATAGTGAAAAGATCATTTCGTACGGAAAATACAAGCGTTGAATAGATATTCATTATGTTTCTTGATGAACAATAGATAATAGTATTTTTCAGTTGGTTCATCTGATAGGCTCTTTCATATGAACAACTTCTCCTTTGTCTTTATTGAAGTTTATAAATCAGTCTCTATTGAGCAACGCTTAATAATCTACTGACATAATATATATTTTAATAAAGGTTTATCAGTTTGTGAATGTTTTCGTTATTGTAAAATAAGAAGTTTTTTCAATGAAAGACTGATTATATCACTTACGTACTTTCTATAAAGGCTTTTGTTTTCTAAATTCATATAAAGAAGTCTTCCTAATGCTATTTTCATGGTATTTATATACTAGAAGAGTTTGTAATAAAATTTTTACGACTGATAAATTTTGAAGAAGGTGAAAGCGCATAAATAGTGATTATTGTGTAACTGATCATTTATAGATAATTTATTCGCAATATTATTAATGGAAACAAGATACCTTGTTCTGTACAAAATATAAAGATAATTTTGATATTTGTAGGTCACTCTTTAAATGTAATTTTGCGATGCAATATCGTAGACAGTTAATTTTTTTGTTAGATAGGACAAAATCTCTAGCGCCAAAATATCTAATTAAGTATGATTGAAAATATTTTCCGAAGACTATAAGAGTCTCAGAAGAGGAGATCTCGAAAAAGGCTTTAGCAAATTTTGTGAACTGAGAAAAAAATTCCTATAATTAAACTATCTGTTGTCGCTTAACACAGAAATATCAGTACAAGAGAGATTAAATGATAAGTTAGAAAAGTACATTCACATCATATCTTATAAGATATTTTTATCAAGCTCTTTTATTTTTTTTCTTATTCGATGAGCAAGTTGAATAACAATAGCCTTATTATAAAAAGTTACGATATATAATCTAAATGTTCCTCGTTCGTGCTTTTTCATTTCGAACAAGAAACGTGCCACAATTGAGACAGTATATGTAAATGCACCGACAACCTAAGGTGTTCCAGAGAAAATTTATTTGCTAATTCACAACAAAGTTGTGAAAGTCTTCAAATCAAAATTCGAGTTTGTCCCATAAAATTCACTGAAAATATGAATCTACTGTCCAAAAAATTCGTCTCATTTGTCTGCATAAAATCACTAATGAAGTATCAATGAATGGTTACCGGCTTATTTTCTACTGTTCATGGATCTTAATCCTTTTGTCGCATACACATATTTTTGATAATTATAAGGTTCTGAAACTTCAGCTTAAATAAAATGATCTAATCAGAAGATATTGACTTTTCTAGTCGTAAATTGCTTTTACATCGATAATGAAGATGGATAACTAACATGTTTACACTTGTGGATATATCATATAATAAATGAAAAGCAATCAGAATTTAATGATTTATGAATGTTTGATTGTCAATGAGAATATGTTTGAAGAATCTTAGAAGTAAAAAACAGATTAAAAATCTTACCTTTAGATCTTGTTCCCAATACAGCACCAAGAATTATTCCACCAATGATGAGGATACTCAATAAGCAGAGTGAAATGATGAATCTCTTCTTTTGATACCAAGAACGTCTTAGAAATTCAATAGAATCTTCTTTAAAATATAACTGACATAGGATATAAGTAGACTTACTCAATTTCTGGATTCAGATGCGCATCTAAATTTAGAAATATTGTGAATTCAAATGAAATAACTGAAAAACATTGAGATACCTTCGAATGGAAGTTGAAGAAGTACTTCATCTGGTTTGATCTGTTTCAAATGAATGATATAGAGATCAGGTGCTGGACTCACTAATGATTGAACTATCATTTGAGTGCCAGGTAGGAGAAGAATTTCATCTTCAGTAGTAAAATGTGAATGAGCTTGTATTGTTCGACCATTAATAGCTTCAACAGAGAATAATGTTCTCTTACCAGAAGTGCCCAAATACATGTTGTTTTCAAGTACAGGCAATGAACTTGTGCAAGATGAAAATGCCCACCAAATTACAGGAGTGCCTGGTGAAAACTCTGAACTTAGATCTTTTGTTACTCCTCGCCAAACAGTTAATGGTGGAACACATGGTAATTTTGCTAGTGCAGTTATAAAAAGTTTCAGATACTTAAAATAAGGTCGAAGATTCTCGCGAGAGTCGGTTTTGAGTGTATAATTGAGCATGGAATAAAGACTCCTTTCTCCTCGTTCCCATTCAATTGTATATAGACGAATGGCAGCACTTTCATCAACCGTTAATCCATCAGGTGGATTTTCTGAAGTTTCATTCAATGCTAGTTCAACATAGAAGGATAATTTCGAAATAATGTTCATCAATGGAGCACATGCTTTGCCAAGTGGTAGCAAAGGTTCTTCGGCGTATCCGACAATAGGATCAAAATTTTCTTTAAAATCTTTGGTATTATTCGAAGTTATTAACATTGGTTCCTCAGCAACGGCTTCCACCATCCGGTTATTATGTCTTATCATCTCATTTGGTATATTATTAAAATTCTCTACAACTGTCGCTAGTTGCCTTTGATCAACTATTCTTTCTCCATCTAACTTTCGATGTGATGCAGTAATCGTATCTGGTGTATCAATTTGGATGTTGATTCCTTGGCTTGTTATGTCTCGTAAATTATACGTTTCTCCAATAGTGAGCATGATTGTTGTGTTTTCAGTTTGAATACGAACATTCTTGGTTAATACAGAACGTCGATTGTTTGCTTTTTCATCACCGCACAGGACTGATGTCTGCTTAGCCTGATTATGAACATTTTTAACAATTATTTGATCGTTTTGAATGTTAGTGTCTTCATTTAAATCAAGACGTTGGTCATTTATTGCTTCCTGATCAACCGTAAGTGTTGATAGTTCTAGTTGAACTTGATCACCGTTATTAGCTGTTTTCCTCTTTTTATGATGATATTCCTTTGTTTTTTATTTTATTGACGTGTATGAATGCTTAAAAACTATGAAAGTGAATAATAAGAAGTTTCGAAAAATTACTATCATGTCATGTACTTATTTTTACTACAAATTTTCAATATTAAAAGAATAGATTGTAACTGTGACAGAAATACACATGAGTGCAATTTCTTAATCAACAATGAACTTTTTACCGATGTATCTTTTCGACAAAAATAACTTACCAGAAGGATCAAAATTTCTTTATTTGTATAACAAAGCTAATTGAAGAATGAAAATGAACTATTAAAAATTTGTATTTAATCGACTATTATTCAATGAGAGATGAAATATAATTTTTTTTATAACGAATTCTAGACAATATTATTTTATATAATATAATGGAGAGGAATAAGAAAGTTAGCTGAAACAATAATATCAAAGTAAGAAAAGAAAAAGGACAGCTTCATTGTCTGTCTCATATTATCATCGATACCAAAAAGTGAACAAACTACTGTTATCTAGTGGATTAAGAATTTCTTCTTGACAAAGTAATAAATAAAAATTTCATTCAACAGAAGTATGTTTCTTATTTTTATCAATTAATCAATACTATTTATTGAACAACTAGACAAAAGAGTCGTTCACGCTAAGAGATGTGGTTGTATCTATTAATGAAACTGACCTTCGCATACAATAATAACGATTACTTATCCTAGAAATAGAACTTCTTAAATCAATGCTAATTCAAAATAGTACGATAATTAACAGCAGAATCTATGGATCTGAATGCAGTACTAGTCTAAAATAGTTATTATGCTTCATGAAGTCCAAGAGATAAAACAGACATCATAAATATTGGATAATAAGAAACAATGAAACTTATATCTCATGTGTGTTCTTACATGCTTGTCGTTGATAGTTAGCAAAACGAACTGATATTTGTATTGGAAGCGCCAGTGGCCTACATTCCAGAGATCAAACACGCTAACAAGAGATGGCAATGAATTGATAGATCGCTTTTTGTGTCGTAACTATATGCATCGTACAGTTCCTAATGAGCCATGGATCCCTTGAAAAGAATTTGGATCAACACCTTCAGGAATAGCAAAAAAGAACTGATTTTGGAATTTCGACTTGAAAATTTGCAGAGATAGGTCTTAACGAGAATTGCCCATTAAAAAAGATTCAAATCCTTTTGATTTTCTCTTATTCTGAAATAGAAACATCGAATCTATACATATATATGAGCGGTATAAAGACAAGCTTGTACCATAAACGCATCTTAGAATAGGAATAAATCAAAAGATTTGAAACTTTCACAATAGACTATTCTTGTTAAGGCCCATCTCTCGGCAAAGTTTCAAGTCAAAATTCATAAATCAATTTTTTTTCTAGTATTCTTGAGGGTAACTACAACATTCTATTGTATTTCGGCACGAACAACGTATTGGTCCGAACTCTCATAAAGATATATATAGTTGGTTAGGGACTACATAATACACAATCTTGACTCAAAAGCGATTTATCAATCTGTTATATTCCTTTACCAATTTTCGAAAGACTGAATAATCGCTATCAACACGATTTTGTCGTGATTTTAAAACCTATTCTCGAGTATGGAACGATAAAGTAATATGAACAGTGATCTTACATGTGAAAGTTCGAAAATATCCGTATACTGAAAAAGTAAGTTCCTATAGAGAAAATTCACTAAAACCTCGATATATCACTTAAAATAAAGCATGGATCCGAATTTTTTTTAGTAAACATAATTCACTAAAGTCTACAAGATGCGCTAACGTTTCGACATCTGCCAAGAAGTTAACTTTTAAGGGCACGCCACTTCTACCCAACTAGTATTCAGTTCAATAATTCAAAACTACATTTGGAACCTTCTTGAAAAAAAAACTAGCTATCGTCAAACAACAATCATAATATGTTAGTGCAAAAACCATTGGAAATATATCCAATCAAATTAGTATGTACTTAAGAAAAAATAATTGTTACTTTGATCACTTATATATGTCATAAATCTCAAATCCGGTATCGACTTCGACTCAAAATACGTTTCTAATCAGTCAATAATGTCTGAAAAACTTATTCGAACTACTTAAATACTACTATTAAACAAAGAGATATCGAATGCCATTGTGAAATACCGATAACTCCTACATATTGCGCCTACTATTGTACAAACTATGTGAGGAAAAAATTACTTTATTTCATTCCATTGTCTATTGACGGACAATAACAGTATCTTTACGAGCAAAATGCTGTAGGCAAAAAAATAATTATTTTTTTTTATTCAGATTAATGTCGGTATTAATACGAATAGTAAGTATATTTAGTTGAAAAAAAATCTACATCATGTATAATGGTAAAGGATAGTTGTCTATATGCGCATCGAGACATGACCCGTAGTATTAAATTCAGCTATTAGGACCCAGATAGATCATTATAGTTACTTGAATAGTACGCAGTGCAAAAAACCGTCTTCTCGAGAATAAAACTAGCTAAATATTTAATTATAATTACAAAAGAACTAAACTATATACCAATAGTAACTATAGGGAGTATACAATACATACGATATATACAAAACAATTTTACAATTCAGAAATTGAAATTAAAGAATAGGTGTTATTTTCAACCTATATGAATCTGTTTCTTGAATGTACATTTGAAAATTTAATTTTAAGATAGGGTTCATCAAACCATTGACGGAACGGAACATATATAAAAATAATTTTGAGTCTGATATAAGGTCTATTATTCGAAAGTCCGCAAAGAGTTTTACTAAAACCCAAGCTTTCAGCTCTTTCTGGAAATCCTATAAAGAGATATGAAATGATCTCTAAAACCATCCCCATATACTATGATATAAATTTTCAAATATTTTTAGAAATTTTAGAGATTTCCATTTAATACTTTATAATAATATATATTACTATTAAAAATCTTTCCTTTTTAATATTAATTAATGTCTCTTGATTGTATTAGAACTGATCATTTTTTATAAAGATTTTTTATATTTTTCTCTCAAAAATCTTTTAGCATCAAGAGAAAGTCCATCAAAAGTTGTATTTGCCTATATATGACCCATCCTAATAAAATATTGACAAGATATTTCATATTTGAGTCCAAAGTATATCACTACCATGCGAAATAGTTTCATATAAATGGAAAACAACATCTTTTCTTTGATTTCAATTTCTGAATTGTAAAATTGTTTTGTATATATATGGTATGTATTGTGCACTCCTTATAGTTACTAGCGGTATATAATTTAGTTCTTTTGCAATTATAAATACATATTTAACTAATTTTATTATCGAAGGGTCGGTCTTTTTTGTACTCCGTACTAATAGCGATTTTCTGCCGATTTACATTCGAAAATCGTAATTAAATCATGATTTTTAATCATTATTTTTTCTCCGATTTTAATGATATGGAAAAAATGCTTACTGTCGAATAATCTTCAAGTATGATCGAAGTAAAGAAATAATGGATGAATACACGTATTGCGAGTCAAAGTAAGGGCAAAAAAACTTAAATAAATATAAGAAACGCATGTTTTTATCTATCTTTCATTGTTGTAATCATTCATCCATAGATCGCTGTTTTTTTTATCAAGCAAAGAGATAGGCAAGCAAATAGGTAGAAACGACTATGGCCTATTTTTCCTGTTCTCTTGTACAAAATAAACGTTTGGCTGCAATTGATGTATGAAGAAAAAAAACTGATTATCTATTAGTCAGCTCTGTTTTATCAACGAAATATCACCTATAAATAATGTATGAAGAAAAACAAGAGCAAAAGTAGACCAGCAAAAAAACTAAAAAAAAAAAATTTTATTTGATACCTTCTTAGATTTCTCAAGTTTGACCTCTTAAAACGAACTTAATAAACACTTGGAAAAGTTTAATTTTTACATAGGCATCTGTCCCTCGAGCTTCTCTTTCAAATAGTGAAAGCCGCAAGTCTCTATCTATGTTTGTTCAAAAGTTATAAGCATTTCATCCGATGCTCTTTTAAAAATCTTCCGATAATAGATTCCGTAATTACCAGGTAACAATAAATTTTCTCGCTTAAACATTGTTGAACAAAAAATTTATTTTATTCAAATTTTAATTATTTCGAATGTATGAATTCCTATTTAATCGAACTCTAATTTTGCCTAGGCAAAATTGATATACGTCATTTCTGCCTAAACAATGTTAAGTCAAAATAAAGATTTTAATTTAGCCTAGTCAAAATATCTATATAAATATAGATACATTCAATAAGCAAATATGATTGAACAAAGAAAAATTTCTTTTTTATTAGTTTAATTACATTATGGGTGTTTTTCCAAAAGTAAGAACAAATAATAAATAAATAAAGACTAAGTATTTTTTCTATTTTTATTGGATAGAATTTTCTAACTGATATCAATTCATCACAAAATCATGTTACTACATCTCTTAAATTTTTCCAGTGCTCTTGTGTTTGTTCCGATGAAATGTTAGTTCAAGGTCATATATTTAATTTATTAAGATTAGATAAGAAACGATTAGAAAAATTAATTAATCAAGAAAAAAGAAAAATTGTTCAACTTGTTATTGATAACATAATTTCACAAATTGAACATAATGAAATAATTGAAAAACATAAAAAAATACTTCAAGAACGTAACCGACTTGAACGATTAAAAATAAAAACATGTATGAAGATAAACAGTTCCGATGTCTTTAAAAATAATGCAGAAAACGGAAAATTAATAGCAAATCATATTAACAAATTCTATTATGTGATTAACTGGATTAATAATAATCGAAAAGTAAGAATTAATTAACTTCAAAAGAGATTTTAGTCTCGTATTGTTTTATTTTTATTATAGATTTTTATAGGTAACTTGATGATAATAACTTTGACAATATTAATGAAGTTTTTTTTTAAATAAAAATCTACTAAGAAAAAAGAAAATTTATTGTAATAGAATTCAATAAAACATAAATTTTAATTATATAAATGTTGATTTATTATTTAAAAACCAAAAAAAGAAACAGAAAAAGTAATTTTATATATAATTTGCTCTTTTTTGTATAGTTTTGCTTCTATATTGTTATTTATTTTGATAAACTATATATAATAAAGATTTATTCATTTGTATAGAAATAATATATAAGAAGAAAGAAATATTAAGAGACGGTCCATCAAAATATCGAGGATTGCGAAAACATAGTGGTAAACAGATTTTGAATCTGACCCTATAGGAAGTTAGGCCTTAGTGTATCATGGAATAATCCAAAATTTCACGGTCTAAAGATTAACTCCAGCTAAATTAGAGTGAACCGACCTGAGACCTCCTAAATAGATCTCTAAAAAGTGTCACAAAATTGACTTATTACTTTTTGTGAATTTTTTTCTTGAAAATTGTCCACTATTCAAATTGAGTCATATACCAATCAATAGAGCTTTACTTGCTCTACAAAACTGTATACATGACATTTCTTCTTGCCCTTAAAATAGAGTCGAAATGCTTCAAATACAGTGTTTTTTCAGCTTATAAAATTGGTCTATTTTTCAATATATTGGTCAAAGATATAGGTCGAAAGTTGATTGCCAAAAAAAATTTTATTTCATTTTGTAGTCTATTTAATTCTGCATCGAATCATATATGGAATACTGTTTCAAAATATGCTCACGTAGAAATATTCAGACGTGAATATCGGCGACTGACATCATATTTTACCTATATTGAGCATCAAATCATATTCATATTTGAATTTTTTTTCTTGAAATATTTCCAGTGGTCAAATTCAATCATATACCAATCGATAGAGCTTTACTTGCTCTACAAAACTGTATATATGACATCTCTCTTTAATCCCGATATAAGATTGCAAATGTTCAAATACTATCATTTTTGGCACTACATCACGTTTTGTCTTTCTAATAATTTGATGAAATGTCCATATCCAAAGACGATTCTCAAAAAAATAATAACATCAAATTGTAGTCCACTCAATTCTACATGGAATGATGTATCGGACATTATTTTGAAATGTTCAGAAATTCAGCTAGTCAGTCTCAAAGGTTCTGTACTAGCGTCATAGTTATTTATCATGCATTAGATTAATGCATTCTTTTTCTTATGTTTGGAAGTTTCCAGATATTTATTCTAATCAAGATTATAACATGACATTTTGAATAATTTTGAGCGAATCAAACTACTATATGTGTAGCCTAAAACAATTTAATTATACTACTGCTTATGGTACAGGATTCGATCTACCTTGATCGATTAGAATAAAAACCATGCCTTTTTGAAAAAAGATTGAACGACATTGAATAGGAAAATACAGCGGTTTTTTGAAGGTGTGTGTCATCATGCTATTCCCTCATTCTCGTTGTTGCATTCTCTCTGCTCCATACGAACATGAGGGAAAGCATACATATCAATCATTTGTTAAAGTTAATTTATATATATAAAGAGGGAAGTTTCTTTGTTCGTTATGCATCTGGACACAGTACGAGCAAGCGCAATGAAATTTTGAACAGAATACTCTTTTCACCAGAGGGAAGGTCATAAGGTAATTTTCGGCCTAAAACTTTCATCTTAAGGGGGTATTTGCTCCCTTCTATTGTTGGATTTACTACAGTGAATGCCTTTTTCAGAGAATGTGTGCGTATTGTTGTTTATATACTTTTAAAAAATAGTTTCGTTCCTATTATAAGTAAAGAAGACATTTGAACTAATTCAATAATAGAAGAATAGTCTGAAAATATTTTCAGTTATGACAAAAGGTAATTTCTTTATATTATATAGAGAATCTAAGTATACGTTCATTCTTTGCTAGATCAAAGTGAAATATGATAATGTAAGTTGAAATGTGCTACATTGTACAAATTTACTATGCAAGTTTATTCAAAACAAACTATCGATACTAAGAGGTAGTTTCAATGTTTTTCATAAGTACACTATGATCTTATTGTGAACGGCATGGAGATAAAAGCAATACAATAAATATTTTTGCTATCTGATATTTTTTACAGTTTTTGCACAGAATACAAATGAAGCACGACAAAATAAGTGGTACCAACTGCAACAGGATATTTGGATTTTGTTTCATCATGAAATATCCCGCTTAGGCACTAATTATATTCATCTACATTGCATTTTTGTTTGTCACAAATAGACAAAAAATTCTCTGAAATGTTTTATTGGTAGTCATTATGTCTTTTAATTTTATGTATTCTTTTTATAAATCTATCTAAATAAAAAAGAAAATTTGTGTGTTTGTTCGTTATGCATTTCAACACGATGCGACCAAATGCAATGAAATTTTGCAGGGAGTACCTTCTCGACCAGGAGAATGTCGTAGGATACTTTTCGATCCAAAATTTCCATCTGAAGGGAGAGTTTGCCCTCTCTTATAGTTGGATCTATCACAATAAATACTTTTCTCAAAGGATTTGTGTGTATTATTGTTTGTTCAATAATTCGGAGACAAAAATATGTAGTAATCTGCGTTTTTTGCCATTAGGCACCAGACATTTTCGAATAATTGAAAGAAAATAAATAGAACGTATAAGATAGAGTGCAACCGTATGAATGGAAGTATCCATTGAATAAAGAAAGTAAAAAGTGAGATGAACTTCCATCACTAATGACTCATAATAGATTGGAACAGAGAACATGTAGTGAAAAAAGAGGGAATACCCGAATGTATATGATAAATATATGCAAGGAATAAGCCTAACATATATGATGAAGCATACAGAACGGAAAGAATGTGCCAAAAACATATGATAATACTTACAGAACGAAAAGAATATACCAGACACATTTGATGATGTGTAGCGAAACAAAGGAATAGATGTAACACATAATAAAATATGCAAAACAACGGGAAAGTTCTGAATACAAAGGATGGCATAAACTGAAGGATAGGAAAAGACCTCATAGATGTGAAGGACGATTCCAACAAACATGAGATGTACACCTATATATATACACAAACGACAGTGTTCTAATCTATATATAAAAGAAGAAAGTTTGTGTTTTTTCGCTATGCATTCAGCCTCTGTAAAAGTTACGATCACCAAACTTCCCACAGTACTTCCTTAGCTCCTGTGGAAAGTCGACGATGGGGTTGGAACCACCAAAATCGAGTGCATGGAAGGAGCTGAGTGAAATCTCATCCCGATAAATACAAATCGAGATTCTGATGAGTCTGTTCGCTATGTATCTAGTCATCATGAGAGATAGTGTCACGGAACTATCCGCATCAGTTCCTTGAGTGCTAAGGAGCATCGGCAGAGTGATTGAGGGTGACAAAGGGAGGCGGGCGTAAAACTTCATCCAGGTCGTAAGAGACCGTGATTTTACTCACTCTCTAATCAAATGACGCAGTTCAATGCAAATTTGAGAATGATCGTGTCCAAAGTCGATGCGAGTAAGGATGGCAGCTTGAGCCCGACGAGAAGTCCTGTTGAAGAAGTCTGATGCATGACGGAAAAAGCTCTGTGAAAAATACTCCACGCACTGTAGGGTAAGACTTGTGGCAGAAGTTTCAGATACGGTGAAAAAGGTCTGTGGAGGAGGTATCACACACGGCGAGAAGAGTCCAATGACGAACGTCTAACGTATAGCAGGAACAATCCTGTTAAAGATGCCTGACGCATGCCGATAAAAGACCTGTCCAAGAAGTTTCAGATGCGACGCGAAAATTTCTGTTGCAGATAGTTCACTCACAGCGGGGAGACAGTTCTGTAGAAGACATGTTATGTACAGCATAAAAAGTCGGATGAAAGATGCAAAACTTTAACCATATTCTCTTTTCATCAGGTACCTTCGCTAGAGTAAACCTATAAATGGCGATAACTCATATTCATTAAAAGTTTTACAAAACTAATTGGTTGATTTTTGCAATCAATCAAATTTAATGAGCGGGTTTGTCCGCTATCTTGACGGAAGAAAATAATACAATTTGACATCTTTTTGTCAACACTAAAAGTTTTGTAATTTACATTCGGGATATTTTTTAATAAATAACTATACATACTATATCATCCCATACAAACGTGAACTCTTCATGAGAAGCCATGTTGAAAACGACTTGAAATCTTTTATTGTTTTTTCTTTGGAAAAAACCAGTTTATTTCATATGTAAATAATAAGAAAGGAAAAAAGTCGTTATTCTGTTTCTTCCTCGGAAGAAAGCAGGCAGTCATTTTTTTTTCTTTTTCATCTAACACACAGGTGCGTATTTAAAATCATCAACTATGTGTTTCTTTCATTATAAGTTTTTACAACTTCTGAATGTATTGAATAGTATCAGGAATATTTGTTTCATAAATTGTAGATTAGTTTCTTTTTTATTCACTGTTACTTCCGATGTGTTCAACGGCTCAGTCTCATTTCAGGTACTTTTTCGTTTAGGTTATATGAAGAAACAATAGATATTTATTAATAAGTTTGTTGTTAAGTATTCATTTGTTTTTCTTTAATATAAGTTATTTCCAAATAGAAATCGTTAAATATCTATTAGAAAATTTATTATTTGATGGCATGATATAATTGTGTTGTCTAGTTTATTTCATGACAAAGCTAGATTTAGAATTATTGTTATTTATCAACATTAATAAGGTAGATTTTTCTTATTTTGTTTAATCGAACACATCTGTTTAAATTTTTTTTAATTGATGGGACATAAGGACATTAAAAAATTGATAAAACTTTAAAAAAAATATTTCTTAATCTGGATAATTTCTCCTTTATGACGTGACATGAGGAACATTGAATGAGTGATGAAAGTCGAAAAATAAATAAAGTTTTTTTCGTATGAATCAAATATTTTCGCGACGTATTTGTTTTTGACGAGAGAGATTTAAAAAAGTATCGGCGATTAGTATTTTTTCAATCTTTTATTCGCACCTATTATGTGAATAATAAACTATATAGAATATATATAGAAGATGATACTATAGTACAAAAATAGGTCTAATTTTGAAGCAGGAAAAAATGATGATAAGGTTAAAATCATGTTGTTTCTGATTTTTTAGATTTATGTCTGATCAAAAAAAGGATGGGCTGTCTATCCTGTTGTTTTGCTCTCATATTTATTTGTGTTAAAAAAAAGTAAATTGCTATTTATTTTCGTTTCAAGGCGTGTTTCTCGTGTTGACTTTTAGGCTGATCAACTGCGTCGGGATTTTTCTCAGTTACGCGCAACTGCGTCATAAGTTTTTGCCATTACGGGCCACAGTGCGATTGCAGTTACGCCCAGTCAATCCCAGCATGTTCTATGCTTATCGATTATCATATAATATCATTGTTAGTCAGTCATTAATAGAGGTGATTGATAGACTTTCAGTGATAGCCAGCAATGGATCCTGAGTCAGTAACTAATTAATAATTGATTAACTATGTATTTAGTAAATAAATAAAGATCTCACTAATTACTAATTAACCGTTGAGTATCTTATAATTTATAACTGGTTCATATAATAATTATGGAATAATTAATTAAACTCCCAATCAATAGTTTATTATCAATAAGTAATGAATAAATAACTAATTAATAGGTTAGTTAATAATAAATTAATAAAAAAATAAAAATTAGTAATCATCCATGTAATGATTAGATGTTCGTATTGATCATTTAATACACCCTGGTGCGTACCTTTATTTTCTTTTTAAATAAATGAAGCATCCTCCTTGCTGTAAAAAGGTAAATTGAGCTAGAATGTTTGCGACACCACCTTTTATACTCCCCATGCGTCAGTATGGACTACGATGACTGCGTTGCAGCGAATATAATCTCGTCATTTCATCGCAAATGTGCCGCAGAATGGCTACTGCGCGCAACTGCGACACAGTTGTCAAGAAAATGGTGACATTGATTAGTTTATCAACCGATGGATGAAAAATAAAAACAAATGTCTATTCGAAAGATGTTTGCGCAACTTGATGAATCATTCTTTCTTCTAAACATACCGCATTTGCCTATAATATTCTATATTTTTATATTTAAGTTTAAGTATATTGATATATTTTAGATCATATACTTAAACTATGGCTGATGAAATTCAAAAATTGAAAAAGGATATAGCATCAAATCAAGCAGTTATTTTTATAGGTTCAGGTGTTTCTGTTTATACAACTAATGATGAACAAGATACTTCTTATTGGAAAGGATTAATAAAACACGGACTACAACTATGTTATCAAACAGGACGGATCAATGAAGAGCAATTTAAAGATTTCAATAACAAGTTAGGCAATAAGATTCCAATAATTGATGATTATTTATTTATTGCTACTCTCATAAAGGATTCTTTGCAAAAGAAAACGAATACAACAAAAGGTAATAGTTACAAAGCTTGGTTAATCGAAATGATAAGAAAATTATGTCCAAAAAAGCCAGAACTTACTCAAGCTATAGGAGAATTAGAATGTCCAATTCTAACAACAAATTATGATTCACTTATTGAAAGAATACTTAATAAAAAACCATTGACTTGGAATAAATATCAAAGTAATAACTTACCGATCTCATTTCAGAATATGAAAAATTATATTCTACATATTCATGGATATTACAGAGATATAAACAGTGTTATTTTCGCTAGCGAAGATTATCATCGACTTTATCAAAATATGTTTGCACAAGCAAAACTCAAAACACTCATTCAAAACAAAACTTTAGTTTTTATTGGATATGATAGTGCAATATCCGATCTTCATTTTTCACATTTATTAAAATGGATATTCAACATCATGCATGAAAAAATGCCTTCATTATATAAATTAGTTAGCTCAAATACAAGCGAACATTTAAATAATTTCTCAAATGTTTCATTCTTGGAAAATATCAAAGAAATTCAATATGGCAACACGTCTGAAGACCTTTTATCATTCATCAAAAACCTCAAATCATTTTCATCATTAATACAGAATAACTTATCTCTTCGAGATAGAAAAGAAAACGTTCGTTTGAAATATCTAAACTATCTTCTAAATGAATATGGACACGTATCAATAATTGGTTGTTCTGATAATGATATTCATTTACCATTACAAAGTGTTTACGTTGAACTTAAATTTGATCCAACTCATCCATCAATTAAAGCCATGAAAACATTTGATATGAATGAAGAATTCAGACGAAAAATATTGTCTCATGGATTTTTTAATGAAAATGAAAAAAGAAAACTAATTCAAGCTATTCTAGAAAAAAACACATTTAATCCAGAAACAATTTATCGAGATTTTATGATTGAACAATGGTTAAATATTTTATTATCAAATAAAGAAATCTTCACTCAGACAGAAGCAACGAACATTAAAAGCAAAGTGGATCAATTAAAACGGGACATTTTAGCAAAAAATAATCTTAAAAATGCAAAACAATATCAGATTCAACAAGCATATAATGAATTCAAACATTTCATTATCTTAGGTCATCCTGGATCAGGGAAAACTACTCTATCTAAATGGTTAATCATTAATATGGCTAAACAATGTTTGGGTCAGCAAAATATGTTATTTGATAATTATACTACAGAAAATAAAATTCCAATTCTTATTCCAATATGGAAATATGTTGATCAACTGAAAGATCATCAAAATCAACAGCATAAAACAACATTACTTCAATATATTTATCAAAATCCAACTCTTAATTCACCATTATTTACAGATGAAGAAAGAAAAGATTTATCGTGTTTAATCATCGAGTCATTATTCGAAGGAAATGTTTTAGTAATATTTGAGGGATTAGATGAAGTTCCAGTTCATGTTGATCGATCTGATTTGATGAAAGAAATTAATACTTTATTAGAAAAAGGATTAGATTATGATGTCAAATCACAAAAACTCACTCATTCAATTTATGAACAAAAAGAAGTAAATAATACAATAAATCCTTTAATTGGAAATCGATTCCTCATTACAAGTCGAATTGAAGGAAATTATTTTGAAGATATCACGTTTTATATTCCAAGATTAACTATTGAAGATATGTCAAATGATGCACTGAAACTATTTTGCAATTCTTACATGGATTCTATTAGAACTATATCTACTAAATCTATTAAACAATCTAAAGGCGATGAATTATATAATGATATAATAGAAAATAAAGATATATTTCAACTAGCAATAAATCCCCAATTGGCAAGTGTTATTGCTGCTGTTTATAATCAATATGACGATAAATTACCTGAGAAGAGAATTGATTTATATGAAAAAGCAATTGAAAAAATGATCGAACGATTAGTTAGTCCATCTTTGCTGACTTCATCAATATTATGGTCAATCTTACAAGAAATAGCTGAATATCTTCATAGTAAAGTGGAAGGATTATCAGAAAATGTTTTAAAACAAATCATTAGAAACTCTCTAATCGATTATCAGATGAATAGTGATGATTTGATGTCACAACTTGTGGATATATTTAAATATAAAGTAGGATTGTTAAATGAATTTGGTCATAATAGTTTTCGGTTTATTCATCGAACATTTCAAGAATATCTTGCAGCTAAAAATATTTTATATTACAATGGGCTACTAAGATCTGAAGATATGATTTATAATAATATTCAAAATAAAATAGATATTCCAAACTGGAGAGTACCACTTAGTATGACATTTGGAATACTGAGTAAATTACATGAAGAGGATGGATTATTTAATAATATTGTGAGAAGATTACTAACAAGTGGGCAAACTTTATCCATTACAGAGAATTCTACTTTAGTGGTGCCATTTGTTATAATTGATTCATTAAATGACATGCATTTCTCATCAACAGAAACAAAGAATGAATTGATTGGGAGACTTGGTGATATGTTATTGTCTGATTATAAGAATATATTAGGTTTTTCCAGATTAAAAGAACATCAAAATTTAATTCATTCATATTTTTTCAAATTGAAAAACACATCTCTAATCACAAGTATAAAATGGTTTATTGAAAAAATGAATGATGGAGATAATATTGCACCATGTGCCAATCTTATTTATCAGCTTAAATGGTATTATCCTAAATTTCATGAAATATTTCTGAAGAATTTACATCATGATTGTGAATTTTGGAATTGGCCAATCGATTCAGTCTTACGATTTTATTCCAGTGAAATTGAAGATAATGAAGTTTTAATACAATTAAAGTTTAAAAGTATAGTTATTCAACATCCGGAAATAATTAAATATATGACAAAGAACAATGATTGGCTATGTTTGATTACGGCTCTCTATGGAGGATATAAAAATTATAATATTAAAGCGAGTATTTCAGAATATCATGAAATAGCTCAATTTCTTGAATTAAGTGATAAAGAAAGAATGCCATTTATTTTTTATTATCAAGAAGTATGGGATAGAAACGATCCAGCTTATAGTATGGCTGTTCATCTTGATACAAATGTGTCTAAAGATCGGTGGACCGAGATGCCAATATTTGACGAGAATGAATTCTACAAAGAATCATTTCTAACTAATCAAATCGTTAACTTACTTATTGAAGAAAAATCTCCAATAGTCTTAATCGAAGAATTACGAAAGCAAATAAAATTTAAACAACTAACCATAAATGAAAAAACAGATGTATTAATCGCATTAATCAGTTTGGGAGATTTCGATCTTATTAATACTGTTATCAAACAAGGAAGCGATATACTCATGAAAAGTTTTAGAAACAGAATAGAACAATTAGTCGACATTTTAAAAGATCCAATCGCAAGATGGTCATCATATGTTGACAAATATTTACTTGCAATTTACAATGATATAAAAACTAATGAACTACCAAATACTCTTAGTTTTTCTAATTATTGCAAAATTTACTTGTCTTCGATAGCCGATAGTGGAGGATTACCAGTTGATACGAAAAACCTAACTGAAGCTATGAATGATATTAATGATAAATGTATTTTACAAGCGGAATATTTTGCCATTAAGCTGACTGGTAGTGGTACTTCGAATGATTTTCGATATAATGTTGCTGTAATAGCAGATACACTTGAAACATTTGGAACAATGAATCAAATTATCGAATCATTTTTAAATATTAGTCATACTGTTCAAATTTATCGACCTATTCGAGTATATCCGTATGCTACAGATATATTTCCTTTTAAAATAAATAGTGAAGATGATATACCAATTGGTTTTTTTAATTGTTTGGAAAATCTGAATACGAATATACCATATTTAGTAGATGCATTTTCATATGCTTTTTTCAACAAAAACTATTTTAATAGAAATTCCGAATTGATTCCATTGGTGATCTTGTTACATTTTGGAATTATGTCAAAAGATTTAGATAGATTCAAAGTCTATGATAAGTTGATGCCGAAATTATCTGAGCAGACAAATATCAAAGAATTTTTATTTGAAAAAATTCAAGCAATGTCTAATCCTTACTATAAATCGCGAGGGTTATATCAATTAGCGGAATTTTGTGATGAAAAAAGTTATGATTTATTAAATGAATCTTTTCAATTAACAAAAAATATTCAACAACCAGTTTTGAAATTTCAAGTTTTAGAAAAGATTTATCATATAACTCATTATAAAGAAATAACACAAACATTATTCATTCAACAAATAGTCGATGAATTGATTTTAACATATAAGGGTATCGATAACCTTTATGATCGAATTATTGCATCAATAAGATTATCATTTTATGGATCTGGAGAATTTCGAAAACAATACTTAACTTTTGCAGTTGAAATGCTCAATCAAATGGACGAAAATGACGATAAAATCAAATTAATTATTAAATTAAAACCATTAATTTCCATTTACAATGATCTTCAACTAACTGAACATTTCAAAAATATAGTACATTATTATTTTATTAATTCTTTTTATGGTAGAATATTATCTACCGAAAAATTAGATCTTAATGCATTACAATTAAATATAAATCAAACATTAGAAAATAATAATGATTACAAACACAAAAGAAAACTAACAAAGATCATTGATCGTGTTTCAAATTTTACTGAACTTCATAGTTTGTTCTTACTATTTGCACAATTACGTGATATTAAATTAACGATTAATGGTACAGAACTTACAGATCAATTATGGATTAATCTTTTTAAAGATACAGATAATCAATCAAATCTAATAAAGATATTAAATATTGGTTTAACTTCAGAATTATTTTTGACACCCATAGCCGCAATTGTTATTGATGAATTAGTACGAAATGGAAAAGAAAACTTTATCTCAATACTTTTCCCATATATAATAAAACCATCAAATGAAGTTCTACCAATTGTTCAAAGATGGTTTATCGATTATAATAACAATCCAATCAAACAATTAGCAGCTCTTTTACTAGCAGAAGCAAAACATATTTTTGAATCAGCTGTTGATCCCCTTATTGATTTATTAAGCAGTGATAATGATCAAATGAGATATAGAGCTCAAAGACTTTTTCAACATTCAGAACGATGTCCTAAAGAATCCAGTAAGAGAATATCTGTTATTGAAGAGAAGACAATAATGAAAATTCTTCAAAATATGGTGACAAAAGAATATCTTCCGAGAGTTCGAATTTATTTAAGCAGTTTCTTCTTCGATTTACTATGGGATGATCCTCAAGTATTTCGAAACTTATATAAAACTATAACAAAATTACAAAACAACAATGCAACTGATTTAACAAAACATTTTTTTTAAATAGAATTCAATTTATAAATCAAAATACATGGAATTCAATAATGCAAACATTAGAATCGCCTTCATATCCATCTTATGTTGAAGAAGTACTTCATTCAATATGTCTGTTAGAGCAATATGATCAAATTACAGAAGATAATTGGAGAGATTTTGCAAGAGTACTATCAATTACAGATAAAAGTCAGTTTGAAGAACAATTATATGTAACACACACACATGAAGAAATAATACATCTTATTATAGATGAAATTTGTGTACTGACAAATATTATTGACGAAACATATTTTGAAAATCTTGAATCTAAATTAATTACTCAAATGACTACCAAAGTTGAAAATCTTCAACAAAATAATTATATTCAAATAAAACATATAGGGCGTTGTCATTTTTATGTTTCAAATGATCTCAATCAAACAATATTAAATATGTTAAATAATATTTCAATAAATATTCCGATCATGAAAAATTTGATCCAGTGGTTAATACATAAAATGGAAAGTTTTCATGGTTACAATGATACTTCATTTGCATTGAAAATGTGTACTAATTTGTTATCTTTGGTTTCTGCATGTGTTCAAAAAGAAGATTATTTATATCGAAAAATAACAAACTCTCCCAATTTTAATAAAGGACGACTCATAAAACTTCTTATAAAAATAGTTAATTATCATCCATCTTTTTCAGCACGAGGGAATGCTTTTATCTTACTTGCAGCAATGGATCAATCTGATCATAAAGTTATTGTCAATGCTATGAATACATTGTTTGATGAAAATCTTGTCAAAGAATATAGTGTGATTGGTATTCCGCTCATACATCTATCATCAAATGAATTTATTGATGATTTATTACAATCATTAACAAGTGAAAGTGCTATTAGAGCATATGAAATACTTAAAACTATGACACAATTTGCTTTAAATGAAAACATCGATGTGGATAGTAAATCAAAAATAACCAATTATTTAGTAAAAGAAATCGGAGAATTAAAATCAAAGAAACCAGTTAACTATTATTATACGGATATAAAGATTCCATTTACAACAACATTAGAAAATGAATTATATAAATCATGGATTAAAATTCAAGGATTATCTGGAAAAACACAATATTCTGTGAATAATGATCAATCAAAATAACCATATTTTTGATTTCATTTATTTTTAAGATTTTTTTTATACTTCCTATCTTTATCGTTATTTTAAGTACTCAATTATTGTAAGATCTAAAGCCAGATTTTTTTCTTATAATCGATTAACATAAGCTCTGAGAAAGTGTAATGTCACATCATTCATAGGACGATAAATAAAATGAAGTTTTATTTAACATTAAAGGATAGAGAAGAAGAATGACGGCAATCTACTTATAGAAAAGTTTTTCAATTAAATACAAGTTTCTAGTTGTGTTTCTATGTATCCTGTACCCGAAACACTGAGTTACCATTTGTTTCAGATATTTTTCTATATTCAGTCAGAATAAATTGTTTAAAATCTCGACGAAATATTGCTGATACATTAATATAAGTACAGAAGGGAATAGCACTAAAACCAAATATTAATTAAAACGATAACCGACAAAAAAATTTATTGCTTGGATTTTTTTATTGCATAAATATAAAAATGGAAAAGGTTGCACATTGTTATGTTTCAGGGAATTACTGTTGAAAAAGGAATCGAAAGAAATATTTTATGATATCAAATTTATTTACGTAAAGGACGGGGGCGGGTAAGAATGCAAATCGACTCACTCTTACATTTTCAAATAAAGTACATCATCGGATGCAGAATTTAACGGTGAATATTTTGGTAATAAATTGGACACGTTTTGAAGAGAATTCTATGAATTTCGGTATTGATTAAGTGGCTACCTTTTCTCCCTATTTTCTAACCACTATTTTGAAAATTTCTTACTTAAAACTACTCAATCATTAATATCAAATAGTCTCATTTGATAGAGCTCTTCAAGCTCTAAAACCTGGTACACTTTTTTTCTTTTTTAGTCACTGGCCAAAAAAAATTTATAGTGACACACTGTCTAAAATAATAGAAATATATAGTGTTGATCACTTCATTTGAGTATAAGTAAATATAAAATATGTTGATGATCATGTTTTGTCCCAACCATTTGATAGAATTCTTCAAGTCCGATACGCTAATATAGGCGGTTGCTTAAATTTAAAATGAATGAAGTGTTTTTTGATGAATATAACGCCGTTATGTGAAGTATGTCATATGTAAACTAGTTCTTGATAAAGAAGCCTTCAAGCATTATGTGTCTTCTTTTGAAGAACCTTATTATTTGTGATTGTGAATGGATATTGTTTGTGATAGGAGTACAGAGTGAGGCATATTTTGATTGCTTTATGGTAGTTTTATTTGACTATAGTGTGCTGAAAATATTTAGTATATTTGTTCGTTCTCTTGCGCCAGGTCGCTTTTGATAGCGGTCAAACTTTTATATGTATATATATGTCGTGCCGAAGTTACACTGTTTGCCGAAGTTACAACTTCGACGGACGATATTGCCGAAGTTATAACTTCGACGATTATTCTTGCCGAAGTTAAACTTTGACAAACATATTTTGCCGAAGTTAGTGTGAATGATAAAATAAATATCAACTATCAAGAAATCGACAATATCTTTCGTTTTGTATTTTACAAATCAGTTGTTTTTCAATCAAAACAATAATACAACATTTATTTTTGAATACTATGACAAATATACTAGCGTTTTAGCGACAATAAATATTCATTCGACTTGTATTTTTACGTCTTTACTGCGATACAGATCGAGCGGAGTTTACTAGATTATAAAGATACAGCAATCTTTTATGAAACAATAAGATTATTAAAAATATTAACGATTTCAACGTGAAAAAAATGAATATATTGTATCTTTTATTCGTTCGAATATTCGCAAGTCTGTCATAATATTCAAAAATAAATTTTGTATTATTGTTTTGATTAAAAAAAAACTGATTTGTAAAATACAATACGAACGACATTGTTGATTTCTTGATAGTTGATATTTATTTTATCATTCACACTAACTGCGGCAAATAGTGTAACTTTGGCACGACATATACAAACAACATATGATACAAATGATGATTATTTTTCATCTTATCAATGTATTCAAATGAGAAATAAAAATCAGAAAAAAAATTATTATTTACGCTCAAAACAATATTCAAATGATTCAATGTAATAACACAAAAAACTTTTATTTTCAAATTTGACAATTAATTTTATATAGATATTATGTTAAAATACTATTTGATGATGATATTTATGGGAAAACAAGAAGTAAATAACGACGTGAAATGCTTTTTTTTGGAGAGAAAATTTTACATTTAAAGATATACTGTTATCGGAATTTTTTTAAAAGAGTATCGGATGAAATGCTTATAAATTTTGAACGAAAATAGATAGAGACTTGCGGCTTTCACTTTTTGGAAGAGGAGCTCGGAGGACAAATGCCTATGTAAAAATCAGACTTTTCCCAAATGTTTATTAAGCTTGTTTTAAGAGGTCAAATTTGAGAAAACTAAGAAGGTATCCAATAAAAATTTTTTTTTAGTATTTTTTGCTGGTCTAATGTACTGAAGAGTGCCCTTCAAAATGGTATTTAAGCAGCCGCTCAGTTTTTCTTCCTTCGTAGAATTACGGCCGTTTTATTCGTACGAACAAATGCCTGTGATTTTTTCTGAGCAAAGAGGAAAAGTAGTGGAAGTACAAATGATTGACTGTGCTGATCAAGGTGAGATCATCTATCTTGAATTTGGACGATCCTGTACTGCAGAACTTAGTGAATTGGCAGTGGTGATACCTAGCTTAACTCTGTTTTACAAGTTGTTCTCTCATATTTCTGACATCCAAAAGGTTTAATTAAAGCAGTTTTTTCAAATTTACATGAAAAATTTTTCGAGATAAAATCTTCAGTTATTATGCCGACAGGTAAAGAATTTTCGGTGGAAGTAAAACAGTTTCTATTTCATGTCATTGAATGTGTCGAAAAAGAAAAGGATGGTTCAATTATATCACTCAATAATGTTGGCGAACGGCTTGTTAAAATGTTAAATATTTCACAAAGTTCTGTTACCAGATTAAAACATGAGTTAAAGGTATCACATGAGCGCAAGCAGAACAGCAAGAACAACGGTCAAAAGAAGAAAAAGAAGAGCATAAAGTTTATTATCTTCGCAATTGCAATACAGAAAACACCACTTCAAAACGTCGAGCATCCTCTTCAGCTTTATCACTGCCCAAAATTTCACATTGACGTCGCAGGAATCAATTGATGTGATTTGGTTTCAAAAGTTTTTAAATTTACTATTTCGTCGACCGAAGGGAGGCTAATACGGAAAAAAGCGAAATACATTTGTTTGTTTGTGTCCGGTCAAGGATCAAAAATATATGTTTTAGAGAAACCAGCAAAAAAGCTTAACTTTGAAAAAAATCGAATCTTAACATTTCAGCAAAGATTTTCGTGGTCCTGGATCGAATGGTACCATTGACTTATGATTTTTTTCAAATAATATTTTTTACTAAAAAAGGCCTTTTTTACGAAATAACGATTTGTCTGGTGGATGGGAGGAGAGATCATATAAAATAAAATAAGCTTGTAGTTATACAGATATGCTCCCTTCTAAAGTTCCTCTGTATCTTTCTGTATCCAAGCCAATCTGTAAACGTTGTCAGCTAGGTTAATATCAAAAGCTTGTAATATTCTAGTTGAAAACTATATGAAGGGTAATGAGTAGTAAAGAATTCTCATGTGGAGCCAAATTTGTGGTTAGTGA
Source organism: Macrotrachela quadricornifera (assembly GCA_022393335.1). Taxonomy (NCBI): domain Eukaryota; kingdom Metazoa; phylum Rotifera; class Eurotatoria; order Philodinida; family Philodinidae; genus Macrotrachela; species Macrotrachela quadricornifera. The sequence continues at coordinate 524,661 of JAJEKB010020795.1, read as the reverse complement.
TAAGTTACCAAACAATTAGTAATTAGTTTTACTTTTTTTTCAAAGAAGTTTGGTCCAAGATGCTCGAAGATCAATAAATGAGAACTAAGTTGGTTTGCCAAACAATTAATAGTGAACGATATTAACTGTCTCTAGTAATACTCCACCAAAAACAATTGACTATGAGGAATCGAAATTTGGAGTTAGTTTTTCAATATTGGTAGGTATTAAATAATGATAAATTAGTAAATAATCGTTTCTTATAAAAGTTGACTGATGGTTGTCGAACACGAAAAATACGAATTCGAAGTCAGGAAACATGTTTGCAATCTATTTCTTAGCTTTCTTTGATGAACTGCTTGTTGTTTTAAGTTTGCTTCACGGAGATTCGAGGATCGCGAATCTATGTTCGACTTTGATTCTAATCTAAACAGTTTTCTTTGTTGATTCCTATACGTTGGATCTTTGAGTGAGATTTTCACAAAAATATGTAAAAAACGAACCAACTGTTTGAAGTTCTGTCGTTGAATCTCCATAGATATCAACCGTAAAATCGTATTCCAAAATAGACGAAGCTATTTCCTAGACTACAATATGTTGTACTTTATTTGTAGCGATTCTTAAATAGTTCTTCTTTTTTAATTTCTTCTTAACGAGCGTATTAATAAATTCCCAATAGCTCTTTGAGAAGAATTTAAACGAAACGCATCCATTAGCTGCAAAGCTGAATTAATAGCAGTCAATATAGTGGCGTTAAATATGCAAGTCACTGGATGTTGATTAAAAAACTTTATTGCAAGTACAATAAGTGAGAAGTAAGGCACTTTGAGCAAATGGCAAATGATTCGATCCTTGAGATAAAATATTTCTTTATTAGACATTTGACGTAAAAAGAACCTAATCATTAAAGAACTTCTAAATCCTAATATGCTGTTGTTTGCTTGTTGTCATTCCAAATTCCTGTTCACTTAATTCCGAACATCATGCCTTTTCTCTTATATCAGGATGTTGTAATAAACAAATGCTGCGGGAAATCCCAATGAAAAGTTGGGGCGAAATATTTTATTTCTATTTTCTTGATTGCGAGGGGGAGTCATATAAAGAACAACTCTGTGTGTGTGTGCTTGTTCAAGGTACAAGAGCAGGCTAAATAACTTAGCTAAAATCAATGGGAACTTTACGTTTTGTCTCAGTTTTTTGTTATGAACTCCGGATGAACTATAGTTCAGGCGACTCATGTCAGTACTCTATCAATGTACCATAAAAGTCAAA
>JAJEKB010020795.1:450362-465547 GCA_022393335.1 Macrotrachela quadricornifera | reverse complement strand
AAAAAAAAAAAGAATTCTAAATATATATGTATTTAGATTGAACAAATGATGATTTATATACATTTTTTATTGATAATCAACGTATATCTAATCATCAATCAATTATATTTGATTACGAGAATTAAATAATACAGAAATGGAATATTTTTGTTTGAATAATTCAATAAATAATAGTCTATTAAATATATTTGATAGACCATTTAATTTTTCATCTAATTATGAATTACGTACATATATATCGGGATGTTATTATTTAGATTCAAATAATAATTGGCAATCAGATGGATTAATAGTGAGTATAATATGTATGTTTCAGACATAGATGGACGCGCACACGATCTGAAAGATAGTGTTGAAGTTTAGGGGTAGAAACTTTGATCTACTACCCCTCCCCCCCTTATAGATCGTAACGGACAGAATATTATAAGCCGTCAAAGGTCGAGGTAGATGGCCTTTTGAGGCTATTATACTGCGTGAGAAATGTAGTTCGGAACCTGTCACATATGGTGACATGTGTCCTCAAGGACAACTGTCAAATAGCTTTTGAGTCGAGATTATATGCATTTTACAGTATTTTTAACTAAATAAGAGCATCAGATCTGCCAGTTTAAAGAGACAAGCTATTCATAACTGTATCGTAGGATAGAAACGACGAAAAAATCTGAAATAATCACAGTAAAGTATTCTCATCGAAGTCTGTCTCTATCCGAAGTTTCGAGTCGAAAGTCGAAAATCAGTTTTTCTGATGTTCCTGAGGGAGACCACAGTATTTAGTTAAAAATACTGTAAAATGCACATTGTTTCGACTCAAAAACTATTTTCCTTGCTGAAGTTCGATGCTGCAAAGTATATCCGATCGTGTTTCACAATTTTAATTCCGCGACACAACTTTTTTCATAATTGTCTCAGCATCTAACTAAACAGTGATATTTCACTTTTTCCTATTGATCAGTTTAGGATTATATTTGCACAAAAAGTGAGACGAAATTTTTTCTAATAAAATTAAAATAATTTCATCATTGAGGTTGGTCCATTGACAAATAAACATCAAACACAATGTTTTTCTACTCATTTAACAACATTTGTTGGTGGTTTTCTTGTATTACCATCGCCAATCAATTGGAATTATGTATTTAGTAATATGGATTTTATTAAAAATAAGACAATTTATTTAACTGTTATTTGTATATTTATTATTTATGTTCTTTTAATTATATTTGCACGATTTCAAGATAAAAAAGATCTAGATAAAGTAAGATAAATATATTCTATAGAAAAATAATATTTATTTATTAATTTAGATTGGTATAACATTTTTACCAGATAATAATAAAACTGATCAATATTTTTATCAAATGATTGTTCTTACTAGTCATCGAAAAGAATCTGGAACTGAATCTAAAGTGAGATTTTATTGTTTTTTATATATAAATCTATCAAAAGTTTTATTTTAAGGTTCATTTGATTCTTGGTGGTGATAATGATGAAACAAATATTCGTACTTCATCTGATCCTCATCGAAAAATTTTACAACGTGGTGGAATTGATGCATTTATTATGTCTGTTCCAAAGTAAATTTATTGGATTTTCTTTTTACTTATAGTCATCTTAATTATTTTGTAGATATTTGGGTCCATTAAATTATCTTCGTATTTGGCATGATAATACTTGTCAAAATTCATCAGCACCATGGTTTCTTAAATATATTATTGTACGTGATTTACAAACAATGATAAAATCTCATTTTATCTGTCAAAAATGGTTTGCTGTTGAAAAAGATGATGATCTTGTAAGAATTCTTAATTATATTGATAAGAGTAATTTGTTTATTGAATTAGATTGAACGTTTATTACCAGTCGCTGGTGAATATCAGAAAAAAGAATTTGCATATGTTTTATCAAAACAAGCATATCATAGTATATCTGAAGGTCATTTATGGTTTTCAATATTTTCTCGACCAGTATCAAGTAAATTTACTTGTGTTCAACGATGTACATGTTGTTTGTTTTACTTTTTACAACAATGATTTTAAATATTTTATATTATGAACAATCTCACGTATCAAATACAATTTCGAATAATATTGGTCTATCATTAGGTCCTTTATATATAACATCAGAACAGGTTTATTATTGATAGAAATTCTAAAATGAATTAAGAAATTTTATTTTGTTTGTATTATAGATTGGAACTGGTATTATAATAGAATTAATTTCATTAATTCCAAGTTTATTACTTGTACAATTATTTCGACGAATAAAAGCACGATATTCTGTTGAAGATAAATTATTATTATTGTATGATACATTAAGAAAGATAAAAGGATGTAAAATATCTAATGTTAATTTAAATAAAAAGAAACAATTTAAAGTAATATTTCCTTGGTGGTGGATATTTCTAGCATATAGTATTTCATTGATATTAATTGGAATATCTATTTTTTTTATTATTGTTCGTGGTATTGAATTAGGTGATTTAAAAACTCAAAAATGGTTAACATCACTTATTATTGGATTCTTTTCATCAGTTTGTATTACTCAACCATTAAAAGTATATAATTTTCTTTTGATTTATTTTTCGAAATATTTTTGTTATATATATATATATCTATAGATAATATGTTTGGCAATATTCTTTTCATTCTTTTTTGTAATAGAAATGATGATAAAGAAATAGCAGGTTATATTAATAATGATAATGATTATTTTCATACAATTGAGGTTTATTAATTAAATTATTTTTGTTTTTATTTTTTTTTTATTGATTATTTTAATAGGATAAATCATTATCTTTTAATCGATCAAATATTCGTGCTAATCGTCTTAATAAAGATGAAGTAAAAGAAGCACGTACTGAACGTATTAAAGAAATTCAAATGTGGATAATTATTCGAGAAATTCTTTCTTATTTATGTTTTATTTTAATTCTTTATACAATAACTTATTCAAATCGTAATAATAATTCTTTTTATCAAGCTAATCATTTACGTCATTTCTTTTTAAATATTAAACATTCGAATTATGATTATACAAAAGTAAAAATTTTTATTTTTAATCTTTTCAAAAAAAATATTTAAAATTGATAGATTATATCAATTAATGATTACTGGTTATGGTTAGAAAAAAGTTTTATTGAGAATATTCGTGCACAACAATGGTATAATTAATGAAGATGTACCTCGAAATTTAAATGGATTTATTAATGATAAATCTAATCGATTAATTGGATGGGTAACAATGAGACAATTACGTGTTAAATCAGGTTTGTTGTTTTGTTCTTTATTTATTTATAGATCTTTTACTTTGAGAGTTTAGAATTCTGTCTAAAACACTCATCTATTCAATATGTTAATATGTCTTGTCAAATTGATTATAATTTATTGAATGAAGAAAAACATTCTTTTCAACCAGGATGGATTGATCAAACAACAATAAATTATAGTTCTTCAATTCATAATGCATATATATATATATAGAAAGTAAAGAATTGGATACATATGTATATATAAGTGATCATAAAACATATGGTAGTGGTGGTTATGTTTATGAATTTCGAGGTCGTCTTTCTGATATTAAAACAAATCTTTCTCAACTTCATCGATTAGGATGGATTGATAATAAAACAAGAGCAGTTATTATTCAATTTAGTTTATATAACCCAAATGTTGAAATGTTTACTTCAGTAACATTTCTAATTGAATTTTTGTCTACAGGTGGACTTATTCCAACTGCACGTTTTGAACCAATTAGTTTTCATGGTATACATATCTCTTTGTTCATTTTGAGTTTATAATATTTAAAATATTTTAATTTAGATTTTAAATCTTTATTTTATTTGATAATATCTTTTATTTTATGATATTTATTATTTATTTTATGATTATTGAAATTCAATCTTTATTTCATTTAAAATTCTCTTATTTTCATCAATTTTGGTGTTATATTCAATGGATTATAATTATATATTCATGGTCATGTTTTGGAATTTATATTTGGTATTATCGAGTAATAAGACGTATTAGTACTCTTTTTCGAGAGACAAAAGGATATAATTATATCAATTTACAATTAACAACTTATATAAACGATATTTTTGTATTTCTTCTTGGTTTTTGTTGTTTTTTTGGTACAATAAAATGTCTTTATTTTTGTCGATTTAATAGAAGATTTTCTCTTCTTGGTGATACACTTAAATATGCAAGCAAAGATCTTTTATTATTTTCAATAACATTTTCAATTATTTTCATAGCTTTTCTTATATTATTTTATCTTATATTTATATCAAAACTAATAACTTGTTCAACGTTATTAAATACATCACAAATGCTTTTTGAAATAATTTTACTTAAATTTAATGCAAATGATATTTATCAAACTGATTATTTTCTTGATCCATTACGTTTTATTTTATTTATTTTTTTTGTTGTATTTATTTCAATGACAATGTTTATTTCAATAATTAATGATAGTTTTCGATGTGTTAGAAAAAATAATCAAATTATATATAATTATGATTATGATATATTTGCATTTATGTGGAACAGATTTCAATGTTGCATAGGTGAGATATTTCGTATTTATTTTAAGATTTTTGTTATTATAGAAAATAAATGTTAATTTAGGAATAAAAAAATTCGATGAATGGGATTTACAAGAAGAAAGAGATAAATGAATGTGTTCCGTATATCGTGATCTCATTGAACAATTTCCAGAAAAAATCGATGAACTATTAGACGCACTTAATACAAGTAAAATATATTTTTATTTTATATAGAAAATTCTAATCATGTATATACTATCTACTTAGATCTATATGAATCAACAATCTCATGTATTACGAGAAGAAAATATTATATTGACAATATCTACTCTTCGTCGACGTCATAGTAAATCAGAAATATGACTTGTCAAGTTTAACAAAAATATAATATTCTTATTATTTTTTGGTCAATTCAATGCTTTTTGTGAATGTTTTATGCTTGATTTTCATGTTAATGTTTTGTTAAATATATGACATATTTATCTCTGAAAATTTCTAGTCAGTTATATAGTTATCCTAGTTATTATTGACAAAAAAGCATGTAAACAACCTGCTGTATATATTGATAATATATGTACATGATTTTGATTGGTTCTGTTTTTTCTTATTTGATGTTCCCAATGGTGTCAATTTATTTCTCAGTTCATATCTCGTAGAAAAGAGCCGAGAATCACAGCGTATTGGTTTTGTTCTCAGTGTTTCTAGTTTTACTACTATAATTACTCAAATTGTCATGGATGCATTAGTAGATAGGGATACATAACAAGAAAGCTTTTATATTATGGATTTATGACATTATCTGCTTTTGGTACAGTTGGATTTCTTTTATTAACTTTTGCTATACCGAAAACATTAGCTTCTGAGAATACTGTCTAATTACACTGTGATAGATTACTTATGTATGATCGTCATCTATTAGAAATAGAAACCCTATTGAAACTTTTTTGTTTTAATTGTTTCATTATTTTAATCCCTAATCAACGGTAGATAGCCTTAAGAAAATTTCAATTTCCATACTTTTTCAATGTTAATCGATATAAAAAAATGAATCTGTTAATCTTTATTTTATAACAAATAAACAATCTCTATTAACGAACTATAAATTCGAATTTATCGACTACATTGTATAATCTTTCATTTCAAATAAAAAAAATAACGTATGTCAAAATTTTTCAAAATGTGATCATAATCAATGAGTGGAATGGTCTATGAATTGTCTCGTTTAATGGATGCTGGCTACTCATCAATAACGACAGGTCATTTAACGGATACGTCCGTATTCTTGTTTTCATCGATTGTCTCTTTTTTTTCACTAGTGGGAGTGAAACAAGTAGATGCTGTCGAAGTCGGTTTATGTTCAACTCGCGATGTAGTTAACAATGATAAGCATGATCTTTGTCTGCCAGTAGCTGCGTTCGAAAATACTGGTGATGGTAAGTTAATCATTCGTTTTCGTGATGATCGAATACGTTGAACACGAATATTGCCGGTTTTGACTAACGTCAAGGGAAATACTTTTTTCTTCGTTGGAGACGATCGTACACGAATACATTGGATAGATTTCATAGGCTGCTGCCAGTTATCTTTTGAATCTGTATTCACTATCGAGCTCTGTGTACGACGCTGTATTCTTTCATTATCAACACTATTTTTTCGTAGTTTGAATCCTGATGTAATTCGAGATACTTGCAAAGCACTTTTATTCCGTTCGATAGTGAATGAATTCTCTTTCATTTGTTGAACTTCTGATTGATAGTTTGGTGCTATGACATTTAGATTCGAAATACTATGAGCCGATTTGGGAGTTCGTATTCTTTCAACACGTACATGAGTCATAGGATTTCGTTGTACACAATCGTTGATTTTCAAGAGTAAATTATTGATGTCTGGATCTAATATGATTGAATCATTTTCATTCTCAATCCAACATGGCATGGGTGTTATCTCCCATGGAATATCTGATAAAGATGTTTGAGAACTAATACAATGCTCATCTAAAATATGGTCGGCAAGAGATTTTTTGAATAGCTTTGAGTGAAAAACTGGTAAACAATCAATACTTGTTTTTCTTTGATATGGACAATAAAGATCAATGCATTGTTCGATGGAATAGAGTTCAAAAGTTTTGTTTTTATCATAGGATTTCGAACGATTTACAAGAAGACTAAATTAAATGAACGAATATATTAAAATTATTATTGATTAAATAATAATGGATAATACAAACGTACAGAGAACAGAGATACGATAAAATACAACACAGTAAACATATGCTTAATAAGGCCAATCCAATAAGAGTTCCAATTAATGGCCAATCAATAGAATCAGCTAAAATAAAAATAATTATTTAAATTATAAGAAGAACATGATCATTGTCACAGACATTTTCTTGATGTTGTCATTGAGGTAGTTGAAGTTCTAATAAAATGAAAAGAAAATATTTATTGAGAAACGTTGAAATAGACGAAATTGCTTACGAAGTTGTTGTAGTCGATGTTGAAGTTGTTGTAGTTGATGTAGAAGTTGATGTTGTAGTGATTGTAGTAGACGTTGAAGTGGTTGTAGAACTTGAAGAGGTCGAAGAAGTTGTTCTAAACCATCAAAAAAACAAAATTTCAGATCAAAATGTATTGTCTATTGAATGTCATGCGAAATTATTTCACTTAATCTCGTCCGCATTACATTTTAAAAAAAATAAACGGCTCTTCATCAGTATAAAATTCCAATGAATTTTTTGAAATGTATTTAAGAGATGTTTTGAATTGTCTATTTTGAAAAGAACTATAAGAAAATCTATTACAAATTAACGAATATTATTAAAATATAGACATCTCAACAAATGATTTTGTCTGATGGTAAAATCTTCAAAATCTATCAAATGGAACGATCAGTACTTAGTCAAAAGTTCTCGTAGGAAATATTTGTAAAAATAGAATTAACATACGAGGTGCTTGTCGTCCTTGTGGTTGAAGTTGATCTAGAGAATAAACTGTATTATATCTAATATTTAGATTACTTAAAAATAAACATACGAAGTTGTTCTTGTACTAGTAGTTGATGTCGTAGATCTAAATATTCAGATAGAAAAAATTATTATAACATTGTTTTTAAAAGACAATATTTCTGACATTCATTGTATCTGTATATGACTTAGTTTTAATCGAAAAGATATGCAAAGGTATTGTTTCATTCATGAATTCTCAAAATTTTCTCAGAGATCTGCGAGTTTAATCAACTGATATTGAAAATTTTGATCTATATACTGAAATAAAACTATTCCAATATTCAGAATTGAAAATAAAAAAATAATTTTATATTCGTGAGAAGTTTTTTTATCAATAATAAAAGCAGGAATTCACCATCTGATTTCTACAAAAAAGTTATTGAAAAGAGAGATCAAATATATTGCTATTTGAATATGATCATAATGATTACGTTGTTTTTGTTGTAACACAGGTTTCCCCAGGACAAGCACATACACCAAGTTGTGATATAAAAAATTTAAAACAATATTGTGATGATTGTGAGTCTTGACTACAGAAGATAAACATTAATATAGGTTTAACTTTAGATTATAGCCTACCTATCAAACGCCATGGCACATACAACTTGATAGCCAAGTTGGAAAACAGTCGGTGTCCATGTAAAATTCTTGTAATATGTCGTTTCATTCACCATTGTAATATCGCCTTTAATTACACCAGCATAGGAAAGTGTGGCAATATCGACAATAGTTACATTAGATCCGCAACTGTTTTTTGCATATAAAATCGATGAAAAAGTTTGTCCAACTAGAAGTGGTGTGCATGATTGTTCAATAGGTACCCCGATTATTTCAGGTGGAGTTACACATAATGGTGGATTAACTACATGTACGAGAAATTGAACTGGTGTTGCACTCAAAGGTGTTGTACTGGAACTATTGATAAAATCTTCCACCTATTTAATAGACTAGACAGGCATCAGTAACAAATTATTTTCTTACCATAAGTGTAACAGCATACCAAGCATCGAAAACTGTACCAGTAATTATAATTGTGCAGTTAGAAAAGATAGTTGTATTTGCTGGAAGTGAATTTGGTGGACATGTTCCACCACATTCATCGATTCCACCTGATAAGGTAGACCAACGACATCGAAGATTATCTCCATCAGCATCACCTATTGGTACGTTAATAATTGTTTGTTGATTCTGAGGAATATTAATGGGTGACATCATGGTAGCCACTGGAGCGTTATTATAACGACCATTATCTGATCTTGGTGTTAAATTTATTCGTGATGCTAGAGACCAAGCAGCACCTGCACCTTGTGCTAACACACGCCAAGAAGAATCATTAAAAGCGACAGAAAAATCAGAACCTGCTTGTAGGTTGATTGTATCCATACGTTGTGCTACCGTAGTTCCTACAGTTGCCGAAGTGTCAGTACAATAAGGTATAATATTTGGAGATATGTAACCACCACTGTTTGCACAATTAGCTATACAATTCAAAGTCATATTTGCAAGGGATACATATGAAGTATTTGTTAGAGGAATTAATTCATTGTTTCTAGTCATCAGTTCTGTACATTGTATTAATGAATATGTCCATGAATATGTTTGTGTAATAACAATATCAATAGATGTTCCAGTAGCCGATGCATTCAGTAAACGCCACGTAATTGTACCACCAAGAAAATGTTTTCCATTAGTAGTCAAAGCTAAACATAAAACAGCTAAAATGCACCGGATCACCATCATTGTCACAAAATAGATCCTATCATAGAATTAATCAAATAATTGAATCAATAATGAAAAAGAAATCTCATCATAATCATGCTATAATATATATTAGTAAGAAATCTTATAGTAATCTAACATAAAAGAAAAGAAAAGAAAATTAATTTTATTTTTATTCATTCTAATCGAAACTTATAAGATTGCCAATAGAATTATAATATAAGTATGATGATCAATGTTTTTTGTTTGCAATCTATCTTGACTCAATTTTTTTTATGACAAATATTTTTCAAGCTTTTCAATTTATTGGTTTGGTTGTTTTGATGTCAAAGAATATAGCTACCATGCCACCTATCGATAATAATCTCCCTTTTTCTCTATTTATATCCGTGGGAGTGTGTGTTAACAGGAAAAAACTAATAGAAGAAGGATAAAGAAATTGAAACTATATTCACATAGTGAATATGTAAACATACGATTGAATACTTACTTTAGTTTATAGATAAAATATTGAAAATGATATATTGGATGTAATTATTCCGTTTCATAACATTGACAAAAATAAATATAGAGGTCATTCGGGTACTGGTTAAATTTTTCTTTCTAAGTACACGTGAATCATACTAACAAATGTAATTATAATGAAATACATGAATGGTTTCTTCTTGACACTTTCATCAACAGTGAAGAATATGCTATAGATTATAATGAAAGCAAGACATCTCCAATAGTATGGTTTCATAGGCTAATAGACATTATGATTTGAATATGTATCACTTTCATACCATACCGAATATCATATCATTCTTTATCAAACTTTCAGCACAAATGTCGTTTTCATCTAACTATTACTTTATGGAAATTTTCAGAGTAGATAAATCTCATATAGTAGTAGAAATTTTGAAGTTTACTTCAATGGCATAGTCAGGAATTTTTTAGTCATGAGCTGTTACCAATATAAATTATTTAACAGATTGAGCAGTAATGGGCTATTAAAAATGAACTGAACTACAATTTTTTAAAACTTATTACCACTAGAAAAATCGATGTTTATTAAAGAGAAATTCGTCATCCTCAAATTATTTAGTTTAAATTACTTCAATCTCTCGATTGGATAGGATTCTATATGTTAAGAAAGATCGATAAATATTCATTCACATTTTTTACTTGTAAATTTAATTCTACCACTATCAAACAAAATCATATGTAACCTCTCTTGTAAAAGACAGAGAAACGAGAAATAAAATACAAGCTATGAAATTGACTTTTCGATATTTGCTTATTAAAACAAACAAATTCTGATTTCATATATTTTAAAGTATTACAAAATAGAGCAAACCTATTGTTACTGTTAATCAAGTATATCATAAATATTTCGCAAGAAGAAACTAAGACTATCGATCATTTTGCGACTTCTTTGAGATGATAGAAGTTGTTGTCCATCCAAAATACACATTAGTATTATCAGTTATCCTATGACAAAGCAGAATTTGATATCATTCCAAAGATAAAAAGTTTTAAATAAATATTATTAATGTTTTGAGTCTGTTTTTAATGAGCATTCAATTAAATATTTAGACTAGGCATGATTATACTAAAATTGAGCATAACAATGAATATTTTCACAAAAAATATCGTTGAATTGTCATCCTTGTAAACATTGAATTAATGCAAAAGATCGATGATTAATCTTTCTAAAACCAAGAGAAGTAATATAATAAATTTGTACCATTTTAGTCTTCGGATATATGTATGTATTAAGATTTTTCTGTCTTGAACATTTACCATTATTTCAAAAAAAACCTATAAATAATAACTTATAAGTTATTACGTAGTTGAAATTCATATTATATCAAGTTGCTAAATAAACATTACATAATAAAATTCTTTGCCGGATGACGTGACAAACATCTCATCGTATTGTCTTTTTAAATATTCATAATTTTCTTAATCACAAATAGACACTAGAATTCAATCAATAAAAATAATATACGAAATTTGAAATGACCATTATTAATTTCTGTATTTTTGTGGTAATATATTTGAAAGATTTGCAAAAAAAATCTCTTTCGTGAATATCAAAAATTGTTTCGAACCCTATTAAATCAGATTATTTTTATTTTTATTGTAAAGATATACAAGCAGAGAATATCGAAAAGAAAATGAAATTTTCAAAAGAAATGTCGTATTCCTATAATTATTACAATTGTTCTGATTATACTGATTACATTAGCCTACTAAAACGACAAATACTAGAACACATAAATATTTTCTTTTATTTATAAGTGTTATTGGCAGTGTTATTGCTAATAAATTGAATTCACCCTTTATATTGCAAATTCTGGAGATTATAATATTATTCGTTGGATATTAGGTACCAATAGATGAATATTTGCTGCAAGTGAAACTGAATTGATTGGTAACACACCAACAATATTGTGTTATTTCTACGGATATGACACTTGATCCAATGGGTTATTTATATGTAACTGGTTACTTTGTTGAGAACAAAATGATTTATTGATAAAAGAAAAACATAATTTAAATTTTATCTTCATAAAACAACTGAATACATCATAGAGATAAGCGCTAGTGCGAAAAAGACCATTTTCGAAGATGATTGCAATTGTTTAGTGGAATTAATTTGCATTGAAATTGTTGGAAGAATATTATGTTGCAGAAGTTATCCAGTATTTTTTCATGGATTGTTAGTAACGACTATTCTATAAGATTCAGTCTTTAAACGTTTTGATAAGACTTTCATATAGCAACGTGAAGCATAGGTCGCAATCCATCATCATTATCTCTGCTCCATTCCACTCTTAACTTCTCGGTTTTTATATGATGTCAGCATAGACCAATGTAACACTTCATTTTCTTGTTCAAAAAAATCGTTTACAAGTAATATAAAAACCAAAGCAAATTTAAGAAAAAAGCGACTAGTCGCTCTTATGTTGAAGTATATTTTCACATAAATTCACTATCTTGTGTTCAAAACCACATTCATTAACGCTTTACTAACTCAAACGGATTACAGAATCTGCAACAGAAGGACCTTCTAGAGGACACTCAAAGAAAAACAAGTAAAGCCATATAGATCAACAAATGAGTGTACCATGTTTAAGTTTATTGAACATCGCTGCAAAATCTTAATTATTTTTTTTTGCAATAACGATCGTTGGGATGTATGAGTTTTTCAAAATCTGATTCAAGAAGGAATAAAATTACAAAATACTGATCATCTTAAAGCTCAAATTCTCGAAATCTCATTGTTAGAAAGCTAAATTTTGGAAAGCATTTCATTGACTGTAACTTCAAACAGATAGAGTCTAATTGGTCAAAACTCTGATGTGAAAAGTTTGTCACTGGCTAAGATCACAGACTCAATAATTTGATTAAACGAAAACCGTATAATGAAAATAACTGAGCAGTGATCTTTAAGCCGCTGTTCTTTTAGCTGGGTGACAAACAAACTTATTTTACTTTGTTCAATCCTCCATTCATCAAGGAAATATATCAGTCTTCATTTCTAAACTTCTGTTACTATTCACTTAAAATAACATTACATTTTAAAAGTGGGAGACAAAAAAATTGTCTTTATAATTTTAATAATAGAGATCATTATTTTGTAGTCATTACGTAAGACAAGACTTGAAAATAATCACAAACTTTTTTTGAAACAAATTCGTACTACTCATGACTCTCATTATTAGTGAATCACATTAAGTACCATGCTGTCTCATTTCTTATTTTCAAAGTTGAACTTCGGCTATAATGATTCACTTATTGTGTTCTATTCTTTCATCAAATCTAGTCCTTAAACTCTACGAAAGAGCAACTAGAAGGCTCTGAACCATCACTATTAACTTCATAAGATAGTCTGCTAAACAACACTTCCATGAAAACTACCTCATTATTCTCTTTAAAAAACTTTTCTTTTAGCAAAAGATATTATTTGAAAAAATTCAAAAGCTCATAGTACCATTCGATCTTTCAATGCCAAAAATCTTTGATCAAACTTTACAAGAAGTGCATGTGGAAGAAAAGTGCCCGCATTAACCTTTTAGATGATATTTTTTGTCCTTAATGCCTTTTACCTTCGATGTTCTTTTGACTCTGACAATCACATACATACATACATACATACATACATACAAATTTTTTTTCATACAACCCTCTCTATAGTCGAGAGAAAAAACGCTTTATTTTAATTTATTTAATAAAAACAATTTTCCAAAAGAAATTTTTATCTCACCAAATGAAAAGCGGAATATTGATGATTAGTCGAAACATTCATTGTTAATTGATGGAAACATAAGCAATAGATATATTGAACACTAAAAATTGTTAGCGGACGCTGGTCATGTGTTCTCATTATAAAAGTATATAAAAAAACTTTTTCACACAAATGTATTAATTATTATATAAATGTATTTAATGATTAATATTGATATTTTGTGTCTGTAATAGAAATAAATAAAAATAATTTTTATCGAAATTTATTTTCTATTCATTTTTATATAATTTATCAGAGAAAATAAAAATTTACTTACAAGTCAAATCATAATAACAATAGATGTAATAATCATGTTAACAAATAAAAAATATGATGGTTTCTATATATTAAAAAATAAATAAAATGATTATAAAAGAAATCTAAATATACCATTAAGGCCATGTTAATAATGTCCATTGATAATTAAAATACACTTAATAGTAAATGTGTAAGGCGACAATTTTATTGTACACTTATATTCTCAATTGAGATTAACTTGCTGAAGTTATAATATGAAATAAATGATGTATAGATAATGAATATAATAAGATAGAAAGTTTGAAAAGGTAATCATTCATGTGTATCATATACATGAGCATGAAAGGTGAGTAATGTATGTGATATTCTTTAAGTTGATGCCTAGTCAATAATAAGCATAAAATAAAATAAACTTTTTTTTCATATGATAAATGAAAGAATTTTAAAATTATTCATAAGATACAAATATTCTATATTTGAATATTTTAGAAGAAAATTTTTCGGTTATTTTAATCTTGTGTAAATTAGGTCTTTTCATAATGAATCACATTATAAAAATATTCACATTCAATCATGATTATTTCATATTCAAATATGAATAACGTCAATGAATCCTTTTCTATGATTGTCAAGAATGAAATCTATTAAATGATTAATGAAAAACAAAACCTAGAAATTGAGAAAACTCTTGACAACTGTCTTACAAAATGTATTTATTATAGAAAAATTTAAAGACTATCAGAAAGAAGAAGAAGAAGACTAAACATTTTGTAGGGCATGCTGTGTTCTATAAACTAATATATAAAAGAATATTTTATTATTTTAATTGAAACAGTTTTACTCAAAACACAAAAATCTTGAAAATAAAAAATTATCCTTTATAATAAAATGTAAAATTTGACAAGTAGTTTCTCTTAATTTATAATAAAAATATTATGACGAACTGTAATTTGTGATAGTTGCACTAACACTATGTATAACTGTCAAAATTTTCACAAAATAAAAATATACTTCAGATGAATAGAAGACTTGTTTTCGATTTTCTAGGACAAGTAAAAATACTTTTCTCCTAATCAAGTATTCTATAAGATATTGTGATGCAAATTCATAATACAACAAAAATTAGAATAACAAGTACGTTTTAACTTACAAACATGTATTAATGAGTCAAAAATATCGAATTCTTTAATTTATGAAAATAATATAAAATCTGTTTGATATATCTCTTTTCTATTAACTCATGCGAATGATAAATTTTGTTATTTTATCGAAGAATATAATTATTTACACTTTTTTATTATAATTCAATGAATTTACTGGTATATCATTCAAGTTCTCTTGCAACTGAATTTATTGAAAAGGTGTTTGCATAGAAAAACTGGATAATT
>JAJEKB010020795.1:367402-405362 GCA_022393335.1 Macrotrachela quadricornifera | reverse complement strand
TTCACGAAATTAATTATTTCTACTCATTTGACAAAAAATATTTCAAATTGTTCAAAAAACGTTTCCTCTATTTTTAAGTGTACTATTTTTAATAGAGTTGAGAAATAGTCTTCACATAACTTTATGATGTTCCAATGGTACATCGTTTTGAAAGATAGATTATAGCCGTTCGTTAACCCTTTCATTACCGAAATAATCAGTGGCATGCGACTTCTGGCTTTTTTCTTTCATTGCTTAATAAGAAATTTTCGCAGCAAGAAATACACATGTTGCTTTGAACATATAGATGATATCTATCATGTAAGAAGATGGCAGAACGCAAAATGTTTCCTTTCCTTCTGTATCGTATGTACGAGATGTGATGCGATAACGAAAACGTTGAACATCTTAATTGTATCGCTCATTGCAGAAAAAGCTTTCACAAAAGTTTGCTTCGCTCCATTGCATAGAAACAAAAAGTTCTTTACAGATAATAGTAACACTGAAATTGTATTAATTGAAAATTTGGCTTAACTGAACAAAAGTTTTTGGAAATCTTCATAGACGATCTTTAAAATATGATTAAGGGATGTCAAAGAAAATGTTTTACTTGAATAGGCATACAGTATGGTAAAGAAAGTACTCGCTCAATTGAAATAGCTTTTCGTGATCTACAAAATGGAATATTGAAAATTTTCTGTCTGTCATAAAATAGCAGCGCAAATTTGAAAAAACCTAAATAGAAGCTTGATACTAAACTTTATTAGAGTATAATATTTCTGAGTAGATATGTTTTTCAAGAGATTCCGTTATGAAATTTTGTAGAGAATTTTATGAGTTATCTTTTAAAAAAAATGCAACTCAAACTCTTAACAATTGGCAGCAATAGTCAGATTGTAGCGTAATTCTTTATGGATGATTCCTTCGGTTTTCTACGAATACTTTCAAAATTGTCCTCGCATGTTTTAACTGATGATAGATCAACTAAGATTCATGCAAAAAATGTTGTATCACTTGTTAATATATTATTTATTAATTATGGAAATAATAGGTACGCTAGGTAAAATGAGCCTCTTGGTACTTTCGGGGTAACTTTTTCAATTTTTATCCAATCAGACTAAGCTTTTGTTTCTTTAAAGATTCCTTGCCTCAGGATCTACAAAAACGTACTCTTTTTATTAATGTAAACAATTTTCATCATTCGATAGATGTGATACAATCGATTCCGTCAATTAGTACAACTTTCAACGACAACTGATTCACGAATTCGTTTCACCAACAATTTTAATTGTTGAATCAGTGTTGTTTTTGATCTGACTTTGTTCTAATTGATGGAGTTGATGAATTCGTCCGAAATGGAATAATCCAGAGAATTCAAATTTGGACTATTTAGGAACCAATGACCCTTGCCTATAAATGATGGAAACTTTTTGAGACACCATTCTTGCATCAATTGATGTTGGTGCGGCTTTGCACCATCTTCCTGAAAAGTCCAGTCATCAACAAAAACTTTATTTTCATATTTTAAAGCTACGGGAAGTACCTTTTCGATGTAACAACTGTCATCAACAGTTCCTTCATCCAAGATCACCAAGGGCGTGATACCTTCGGAACAGGCGTCCAGTCACCTCATTACTTTTAGTGGAAACTTTCATTTTTGCTTGCTGCCATCTTTTGAATCGGCATCAGCACTATTTACTTTCTGCACTCAATCATTTTGAGCATTTTAGACATCATCAATGTCAAAGAATTTCTGAGCAGAAAAGAGAATTCTCAAGGTGTCTTCTTTTCGGAAGTTGGTTCAAACTTAGTTTGCAAACTATTTTCGTTTAATCTTTTGACCATCAAAAAAGCGATGATTCGATTACCTTTTTATAAAGTTTTAGCCCTAAATAGATTTTTAATAGTCGCCTGACACTTGTTGCAGAGATACCAAGCTCTATCGAAAGATTTCGAACTGACACTTTTCTTTTTTCGGTACAAACGAGCTTTCACCTTTTGAATGTTTTTCTTAGTCTTGACTATGCGTGGATTACCACTTGCACTTGGTAGTTGGATAGATCCAGATCGACAAATCATCTGGCACCACCTTTTGACAGTTGCTAAACTAATACTATCATTTAAATTCCGATAAATTTCTGTTGGAGTGACAGCTTTTTGGTACTTTGAAAGTACAATGTTTTGGAGGTCTTTACTTTTCATTTCTTAAAAACCTGTTATGTAATTTGAATCAAGATCTCAAGCGACAGATATGTAGCGCTTGAGATGGTGGGTTTTTCAAAAAAAAATAGTCTAATCGGATGAAACTCAAAAAGGATGTCGCTAAAATACTGTGAGGCTCATTTCACCTGGCGCACCCGTTCTATTGAACTTCAACATATTTATATGACGAAATTAGAAATTTGTCAATTACTCTAATTATTAATCTTAATGCGACATATCAAATGAGAATAAAAATGCGTAAAAAAATGTTTTCAAACTATTATAATTATGATAAAAGATTTTCCTCACTTACCAGAAAATCGTTGTCTTAATTGCAAATGAATCAAATGTTTATTCTTCTCACTATCGAATTCACCACTTTTAACACGGAAACAAACACCTGGTGTAACAAGTTCTTCTTCTTCATTAGAATATTCAGATACTCCACTAATATCGGCAATAAAAGCAATTAATACTTCCATAACGAATAAAGTATTTCCAAAATTTTCTGATTCTCCACGATTTCGACTGGTAGATGTATATGCTTGAAATGACCCATATGCCGCTTCATCTTTGGCCATTTCTTCATATTTAGCGATCTGTTCTTCAGTGAGAGTGGCTCCTCGATAAAGTGTCTTTTTGGTTGTAAGTTTTGTATTAAATGGGTCATCCCAGAGTAATAAACAAAATGGACCCAATGTACGAACTTTACCTCGCCATACATGTTTCTGTTCGTGATCACCTACTAATCTCATCGCCGCATTCAAAGTTTTATATAAGAAACCTTCTAAGGAATAAAGATAAGCACAGCATTTCCATACTTCCTCTATTCCCGCATTTTTCTTTTCTTTAAACATTTTAGCTATTTTTTCGGCTTCTCGTTCTTTTCCAATCTGTTTTCCTTCTTCAATTATACCATGAGCAGCTTTTTCGACAAGCATTGGGATCATATTTGGTTTTTTTCGAAGGTAATTCATCTGGTTTAAGGAGCAAGTGTCTTCGAACTTCAATCACAAATGGTGACACCCAACCATATTCGCCACCAAATGAACGTCTTGAACTAACAGGAAGATCCATAAAACGTGCTTCTCGTAGATGTTTATCTTCTCTTTTACGGACTACACGTTTAATAGGCTGTTGTTTGTAATAATCAGTGTTCGATATCTGACGCTTACTTTTGAAATCAATATAATAATCATCGAGTTGCGCTCGTGATTGTCCATCTTGAAAGGCTTCTTCAATGATTAAATTTTCTAAGTCAGAATAATGACTCCATGTGACTTTCTCACATTCTGAATATGTATTTGAGCTAGATTGCCACATCCACTCTACAGTTTTTAATGAATTGTTTAATGTTGAAGACGCAAATGAAGCCATAATAATTATTTTTATTTTAATGACACAAATACGATAACAAGTAGCACGAATCTGAGAGATTTGCTGAACCTTTTCTGTTCTGAAACAAGGAAAAACTATCATTGTATGTTGGAGAAGGCAAATTCATTCCGAAACCATAGATGTTTTTTCCTAGGGATGGAAACTTCAATTTTATTCGAGTCCAGTTTTACGATCACCAATATACCAGGTGCTTATCTTATGTGTATATTATTATAACTATCGCCTTATTATATAGACAAAACTTGTGCCAAGGATGAGACTTTTGCCTTAGCATTACATTTATCCTGCTCAACGTGCAATATTTTTGAGAAAAAAGTATTGCATTTGAATCACTGTTAAAAGTCAGTTACTATCTACTAATGTTTACTGATATAGTTGTGAAGTAAATACTTATGTCTGAAGTGTCACATTACATAGGAAAATCGATATATAGATAACTAAGTATAACTACAATGAAAATTCACACTGAAATATATTTAATCTGTTTTTGTGCATTTTGAAAACAAGCTATCTTACATAATTACATTCAATGAAATTAGTTGGCTCTTTTCAAATTATGTTTATTTATGTGAATCAATCGACCGTGCTATATCATACACATCATGATGAGATAGATATGGGCGAATATTTTTCGCACACGTCTTTTTCATCGCGCTACATCATACAGTTTTGTCTTTTCTTTCGATTCTTTGTTCGATACAAGACAAAAAAAATAAACCAATATATTTATACGACATAATCCTTTTACTAGATTTTTTTGCTTTTATTTTGTATATCTTCCAAGCATGAATCAATATTTTTATTCTAATGATATTATTCGAATACATCACACATTCTGTATTAAACTAAAATAAAATAATTTTAATTATAGAGAGCGTTACTTTTTTTTTGTTTTTTTTTACTTTTAATGTTATTGTTTTTTGTATTGGATTTTTTTCATATGGAAGATAATATAAGAGGAAAGATATTTTATTTCACTTAAATGAACAGTATATTGTGCGACACATTTTTCGACACGTGTTTTTTCTTTTTTCAAAACTCGAATTATTAGCATTTTTTTAGTTTAATTCGAAATAGTAGTACCTATTCTTGTACCTAAAGACGACCAGATCGTAGAATCTGATCCTCCAGAGATCCTTAGATCTCCACAGAGTTGCTTCAAGTCGGTCCATTTTTTTTACCAGCTAGCGACCTCTCGAGATGTTTTCGAATGATAAATGGTCGCAAAATAACTAAAAAAAAGATAAACGAAGATGTGTAAACTTACTACATCAAATCAACTCGATTTTATGGATCGTCACACACGAAACAAAACGGCGAATGAACAGTTGACATATCGACTGCGACACATTCGTGTACGACACATTTTATTTTAGTGTGTATATTTTTTGCTTACCTGGGATGTATTCAATTTGATTTAATGCTACAAAATGTAGAACAGTATTCAGCATATTCTTTGTGTCTTTCGTCTATCCTACTTCTACGATACCAGAATCATCTTAAACACAATTGAGATGTTTTTTACTCTCTTTCTTTTTTTTTTCTCCAAAAAGTTATTTCTAACAAAGACAATAACTTGACTCGCGAAGAAAGATTGTTTATCAACTAATTAACAATGCCAATAAAAGACATACACTTGAAAAGAAAATTAAGAAAGATTTCTAATAAAAAATACGAACCGTGTTCTCTTTGTTCAGATATCTCTTTAAAAAATTCTTCATTCTACCGAATCATTCTGAATTAATGAAAAGATCTGATCTCTTCATTATTGAATCTCTTCGATTCTTGTTTCGTTCAAAATTGATTAAATCAAGTCGTTGATCTCGCATTATTTCGACTAGAGTTAAACATCGATTGATCACTTGTTGAATTGTTTGGCTTGAGAATCTGTCAATCGATAGACTTCATTCATTTGTAAGTATTATCACAAAACAAGAAATAATCAAATTTTTTAAAATATTTTATTCAGTAAAAAAAAACTTTTGTTCAATGTCTATCCGAGCCAACTCAATTGCTTGTTGCAAACGCCAGCCAATTGAATACTCAGCATAGTTACGACGGCGCGATAACTGTTTGAAATCATTTGTCGGTGGTATGTTTGCTGTTGAACATAAATGTTTAACATAATATTTCATTTGTTCATCATTTAGTATCTTAGATTTCTCAGATAATGATTTTTTTGAAAAGGTACTTGTGGATGAGGAAGATGTAGGCGATGGTGATCGCTTACGCTTTGTATATGTTGTCGATGAAGTTGATGTTGGATAAGTGTTTCTTTGTGCATTTCGATGAGAGTCAGATGATTCGGGCGATGAAATCGGAGAAGGAGATAGTCGATGTGAATTCGACAATTTTTCAGAAGTATCTTCTCGAGTATATGATATCTAGTATGTAAAATGAGTGAAATTTGAGAAAATGATTTATAGTTTATGATTACTAACTTTTGGAATTTTTTTCATAGAAAAAGGCGAAACGCGTTTGGAAGTCGATTGAACTGCTTGTGTTGATGCTTTTTGATCATTTTTTTCGGTACCATTGGTAGTTTTTATCGATAATGTTTCCTTTTCTTTTTCATCATTATTATCATCAGATGTCGATAAACATTTTAAATATATTTTCCCAATATGCTTTTCAAATTCTCGAAGAAATTCTTGTTTATCCATTTCATATTTGTAACCACATATCATGTCACCAGATTCAATTCGATATTCAACATGAATTTTAATATCATTTGGATAAGAATTTTTAAGCACTTGCATTACACATGCTATTGAAGGAGAAAATGATTCGAAATGTTCCGAATTCAAAACATCTGAGTCAGAACCAAAATAATAATACTTGTTATTAATCATTTTATGTTGACATTTATTGATAAAAACATCATAAAAACGTTTAAGATCTATTCTCCATCTTGTTTCATCTTCTGTGGATGAGCAGATCGATTTCATTGTATCAATTGATGTTTGTTTTTTAGTAGTGACACACCTTCTTGTTTTTTTTAAAGTAGATTCAACTTTGTCCCAAAATGCATTGTTACGTTTGTTAAAATCTAGTTCTACTTTTGAAATTATCAAAAACACGGCAATAGACATGTGACTCATTTTGTAATATTTCAAATACCTTTGTAACGAGCTTGTATTAGTTGTAATAGAAATTCCTATAATAAAAAAAAGGTTTCTGTAACAGTGATTAATACAATATTGTTAGTATATATACATTTATTAATTTCACTAGAGTTGTGCAAGATCATTGTAAGGTGAGGAAGAAAATACTATGAAACCATAAATAGTGGTGATGTGAAAAAAGTCTCCCATGATCCAATCAAGTAGCGACAACGGCATATATCGAAGATAAGAACGAAAAACATTTGCATGGTTTTTTCCTCATTGTATTAGAAAATTTCGTTATTATTTATATTCCAACCAAAATATATCGGTAAAAGTTGATCTAAATTTATTCTTCGAATAGTTCACAATAAAAACTAAGTTTTTCAATTTGATTAATTGCTCATTCTCAACAATAATTGAGAAAAATAGCTGACAAAGATGTAACGTGCCAAATTTTCTTCAAAAAGATAACTTTTCTCAATCATGCATTTCCATACACTGGTCGATTCTGTGCCTCTCATTGAGTGAGCCAAAAATACTGAACGAGAACCCATCTAAACATATTATTGTCATTTCTTTAAGAATATTTTCATTGACTATTGTGCTTTGTTTCTTCTTCAAACGTTTCGTCACTCTTTATCGTGCCTTAATTTTTATAAATAGCGTTTCTAAATAAAACGACGTGATGGATTAAAAAACGATAAATAACTTTAAATTCTATTATTCATTACTTAACAAAAAGTTACAGAAACATAACAAATATATATATAAAAGACTGCTTAAACACTGAATAAAAACAGACTCAAGTTAATTAGTTCTTGTTTGAAATCAATCGACACCGTTGATAATGATTGCATGTAGGAACATGAGAACCGCATCAGTAAAATAAATAATATCATTTTCTCGCTAAAATATTTAGTAGAATCATCTCAATGTCACTTACTTTAGGAATATTTCCGTCGTTTTTCCCTTGGATGAATTGTCTACTAAAAGTTCGAATTTCAGCTGAACGATTCAATTTATCGATGGTAAATTTTGACAAGTTATCTTGGACATTACGGTAAATTATCTTATAATATATGATTCGATGCGTCCTCTCTATCGTGTTCCTATCAAAAGTTATTCAAAAAATATCCACGCGTCTTTTATTTTGAAATGGGCAATAGTATCATTCTTCCAGAACAGCGTGATGTGCGTGCAAATGACACCCCTCATTTTTGTCAATATTAAATTTTCTGCTTTGTTCGTTGCATTGTTATCTCTTACCTTAACTTTAACGTTTCTTATCAATACTTTAATCATTATACTTACACATTGAAGACAACACAATGAATGATATGGAAAATGCAATTGAAATTCTACCAAAAGAATCATCATTTACAAGTTTAACAAGTGAAAATCGATCAAGAACTAGTTCAATTATTGATAATATTGCTGTTGATTTTCATACATCAATATGTTCTGCTGGTTCGATAACTACGCATGAAACTAATGTAAATGATGAAGACATTCCACCATTTCCAATTCGACATGTTTATAAAAATTTAATAATTATCTCATTAGGCTTTCTGATAATGTATACAGCTCTTAATGGTATATTATCACTTCAATCAAGTTTAAATGCAAAAGGTAATGTTGGTATTAATTCTCTTATTGTTATTAATGTTTTTATATTAGTAAGTAGGATATTCTAATAATTGAACTTAATAAAAAAAATTTTTTTTTATTTATTAGTTTAGTGCACTTTTTCTTACGGGTATTTCAATTGATATTTTTGGACTTAAATGGACAATTATTATTGGTGAAATTGCTTATATTTTATATATTGCTGCTAATATTCGACCTATACCAATACTTATGTATATTGGTAAGTATTTTCTTGTAATGGTTTATTCAATTAATAAATTTATTTTCTTTTTAGGTGCAGCTTGTCTTGGTCTTGCATCTGCACCATTATGGACATGTCAAGCAACTTATATAAGTTGTATTGCACGTTATCATGCTAATTATAAACAAAAACGAATTGCAGATATTGTTAGTTTATTTTTTGGAATTTTTTTTGCTTTTTTTGGTACAAGTACTATTTGGGGAAATTTAATATCGTATTTTATACTTAATCAATCAAATAATCCAGAAAAAGTTAATTGTGGTATTTATTTTAATCCATTATCAAAAAATGGAACAGCTCAAAATCCAGATGTTAGTGATTTAACGGTAAATAGTTTAATTTTGATTTATTTGATTAATAATTAATTTTTATAAATTAAAGCGTTATATTTTGTGTGGAATATTTGTTGGAATGGGTATTGTTTCAATGATTTTATTATTATTAATTGATCAAATTCGACCTACTAAACCACGTAAATAATTATTTTAAATAAATATAAATAATAAAATTAATCTTTATTTCTATAGAACCTATTGTACAATCGTTAAGAAAAGGATTTGAAGTTGTTCAATCTTTATTTCGATGGAAAAATATTGATCAATTATGTCTTATTCCATTAACAATGTGGAGTACAATTGAAAATTCTTTTCTATTAGCACAATTTACTCGAGTATATATATAATTTTAGATATAAAAATTCATTTTTAAATTTATTATTTTAGGCATTTGTTACATGTCTTGTTGGTATACGGTAAAAGAATTAAAATAAAATCTGAATTTATTTTATATTTATAAATAGATATATTGGTCTTGTATTGATTTGTAATGGTATATGTAATGCATTATCTAGTTATATTTTTGGTGATCTTGTTAAACATATTGGTAGAATAGGATGTTTTATAATCGCTGCTATACTTAACTATGCATCGATTATTGCGATGTATTTTTGGAAACCATTTGATGATCAAATGTATGTTCTGTTTATTATTGCTGGTATTTGGGGTGTTGCAGATGCTATTTGGCAATCACAAGTCGTTGGTATAGTTTACTTTTTTTTATTTCATATTGATGTTCTTATTGATTATTTACTTGTTTTAGCTGCTTATACTGTTCTTTATTCAGAAAATGATCCAAGTATTATAGCAAAATATCGTCTTTGGAAAGCTGTTGGTTCTCTTGTTACTTACGGTGTAAATATTTTTCATATTGCTTTTGTTTTAATTTCATTCTTTTTTATTTAGTATGCTAGTTATATAACTATTGAACTTACACTTATTATTCTATTTGTCTTTTTAACAGTAAGCATGATTTTATATGGTATTATCGAAATTCATGTACGATGGAAACGACATCCACAACATTCAGGTGTGATAATTAATGAATCTTGATGGTGTCTGTTTTTATTTATATATATACATATAAATGGATAAAAGGGGTGGGTGTAATAAACTTGTTATTTATTTCTTTTTTTTAACAAAAAAAGGTCTTCTAATTTGAAAATGTATGATTATCTTTTGTTTATTCAAGCCAGCAAGCAAGCAAGCAAATGTGATTTATTCCATAGAAAACATCTGCAGGAAATGATTTATAATTATGACTATAAATGGAATAAATACGAAAGTTAATATCTAGTTTTTCATGAATCAATCAGATATTTATGCAAAGAAACTCGAATAGACTGAATTTATCACCGCATTAGTGATGACTTTAAAAATAATTTGAGATAGGCTGTTTAGTGCATTTTTTCATCGCTATATAATGAATGTAAGTTGAATACCCATAGAGAATGTAGGAAAATAATGAAACATGATTATTGATATAGTGGTCGAATTTCAGCTATTTTATACTTATTGAATTGGTCTTTGCTTGTGCTATCGGAAACCATAAAAACAATTAAGAAATACAGCTTGTACTACAGACTTACTTAGTGTTTGCTTCAAAGATATATAAAACTACTACACGTTAGATAAAGCAGAACACAAAATTAAAATTCACGCTAAGATATATTGTAACTAAAACTTTTCTCAACAAATATACCGTATTTTAACTAGACTCAAAAAAAAACATTACATCATTTTTGTTAAGAACGTTATTGATAAAAACAAACAAAATTCTTTTTTATTGTATGTTCGATGTTTATTCTTCTATTAATAAATATATTAAACCATTGATAAACAAAAATAATATCGTTTGTATTTTATATATCGGTGGGAAATATATGCAATTCCTATAATTAAAAGAATCATTGACGAAGGAACATTTTCAAGTGTCAAATCGCTTTTGGACCAAGCCTATATTTATTCGATAGGTCCTAATCAGCAATGGAAAAGTCTAGAATAGTTTCCTTGTCTAGGCCTTCGTTTTCAAGATATCGAAATTTTACTAAATCTTTTAAGAAAATGCCGTAAAGTTAATTTTTTGGTTAACTCTGAGAGGGATCACGACACCTCGTAAAAAATATAGTAAAACTTTAAAATCATTCTAGACTTTTCCTATTACTTATTAGAACTTATCAAATGAATATAGTCTCGGCCTAAAAGTGATTTGACACTTTTTAAAATCTCTAATAAAAATTTATCTTACTCTATTATTTTGAAATGCATCTGCTAAATATTTCACTCCTTGTTCACTAATTTGAGTACGATAAATAATTAATATTTCAAGTGTCTATATCAAATACTAAACATAACTAAAAAGGAAAATAAAACCTACTGTATTATACTGTAATGCATTTCCCAGATATTTTGCACCTTCATCATCTATTGTATTATATGCTAGCTTGAGTGTCTTCAGTGTCTGTAAAGAATGATAAAATTGAATATGAAATAATAATGATGATAATAACGAACTTCATTAGTCCATAATGCATTAGCTAAATCTTGTGTACCTTCAACATTGATTTTTGTTTCATTAAGATCTAATGTTGTGAGTGTCTACATAAATCGAGAGATATACGATTTAATGAAAAACAAAGATGTTACTGTATTCATTCCAAGTGCAACAGCTAAATATTTTGCTCCTTGATTACCAATTGGATTTTCTCTAAGAATTAATGTTGTAAGTGTCTATTTTGAAATAACAAATATGAAATAAATTAGTAAAGACTATCATGTACTCGGTTTGTTTGTAATAGATTAGCTAAATATTTTGCTCCTTCAGCATCGATTTCATTACTAGTAAGATCTAGCATCATTAATATCTATATTCAATGATAGAGATGTAATATGAAAAAAAATGAGTTAAGAGTTAAATTCACTGTATTATTTTGTAATGCATCAACAATACGTTGTATGCCTAGATTGCCAATGCTATTACATCCAAGATCTAAAGTTGTAAGTGTCTTTAGTCAATAATAAAAAGAATATTGAAATAAATAAGAAAAAAATTTTCTTTTACTTTATTATGATGTAATACATTTGCAAAATGGTATGCTACTTGATTGCCTCCGTTTTGTATAAAATCTAGTGTGGTAAGAGTCTATGATGTATATGACATAATTTGATAAAAGATCGATGAATATAGTCTCTATCTAACCGTATTATCTTGTAATACAGTTGCAAAATATTGCGTTCCTTGATCGCTGATATCATTAAATCGAAGATGAATTGTTGTTAGAGTCTATGATATATGATTAAAAAAAATATTATAAAATGAACGATTTGAAAATATTTATTACTGTATTATTTTGTAATGTATCAGATAGACTTTGAATACCTTGATCACCAACTTCAACATATTCAAGATCAAGTATAGTAAGTGTCTTTATTGAATATTAAACATAAACAGAAGATATATAAATAGAAAAAAATAATGATTACTGTATTATTTTGTAATGCATCTACTAAAGTTTGTACTCCTGTAGGATGCATTTTACCAAATTTTAAATTTAAAATGCTAAGTGTCTTTATAGAATAAAGAAAAATAATTTTGAAATAGAATAATTAAGTAATAAATTTTACTTTATTATGTTCTAACATATTTGCTAGATATTGTACTCCTATATCAGCAATTTGATTTGCATCGACATTTAATGTTGTAAGTGTCTATACAAAAATAATAAAGATAAATATAGTTGAGACCAAGGTTTGTTTTTTTAAAAAAAATCTAACTGTATTAGTTTGTAATATATTTGCTAGATATTCTATTCCTTTATCGCCAAATTTATTCCATCCAAGTTCCAATGTAATAAGAGCCTGTATTTCGTGATAAAGAAAACAAAAAGATAGAAATAAAATTAGTATTTATCTAACTATATTATATTCTAATGCATTTGCTAAATATTTCATTCCTTGATCAGTAATTTCATTACTATTTAAGGTTAATACTTTGATTGTCTATTCAATAATAAAAATAAATACAAAAATAAAACAATTATTTTACTTTATTATGTTGTAATGCAATAGCTAGATGTTCTATACTTTCATCATTAATTTGACATGCTGAAAGGTCCAATATTTTGATTGACTGTAAATGTGAATTAATATGAAGAAAAGTTTGATAAATACAGATTGTATTTTACTTTGTTATTATATAATGCATCAGCAAGATATTTCATTCCTTCATTATTGATTTTACTAAATACAAGAAACAATGTTGTAAGTGTCTAAAAAGAAGAAAGTATTAGTTTGATAGATGTATTGATAATAAATTTAACTTGATTAATTTTCAATGCATTAGCTAAATATTTTATTCCTTCACTATGAATTTGATTTGCTGTTAGATCTAATGTTGTCAATGTCTGTAAAATCTAATATGTATTAAATAATTATCGAATTGATTTTACTGTATTATGTTGTAATACATCAGCTAGATATTGTATACCTTGATTATCAATTTGATTTCGAGCAAGATTTAGTATTATAAGTGTCTGTATGTTGTTATATAAAATTAATAAGAAAAATGATGAATTTTATTTAACTTTATTATTTTGTAATATATTTGATAGATATTGTATTCCTTTACTGCTGATATTATTTTCTGAAAGATCAAGTTTTGTAAGTACCTATATTTTTAATAATATAAATATGATAATAAAAAGATAATTAATTATACTGTATTATTTTTTAATGAATTAGCGAGACATTGTATGATTTCATCATTAATATCATTGTATTGAAGATTTAATTGAGTAATTGTCTTAAATAGAAAATGAAAATTAATGTAGATAATTAAAATTTTTTTTTTTTATTTTATAACCTTATATTGTAAAGCATTTGCAAGACATTTTAATTTTGAATGACTTATCCTATTATTCATGAGATTTATTGTAGTGAATGTCTAAATAGAAATGATTATCATTGATATTTCGAAAAACAAAATTTTTTTTTTTTACTTTATATCGATAATAAGTATCAAGAATTGTATTAAATCGTTTGCATACATTATGAAGTGAAAGAAGAATTGTTAATATATCAAGTTTGTCAAAAATTCGATAGATAAGTTCAATAGGTAATGTGTAGAAAGATAAAATATTTTTATTATACATCGATTGTCGTTTTTTCTTTTGTTATGATATTATTTCGTATAAATATATTTTTAATCTTTTATGTAGATGTTTGCGTGCAATGTGTCGTATCTTTCTCTTGATTGTGTAATTACAGAGGATATGACAGCAGAACTGAAAAATAATGATATTTAAAATAGAATATGAAGTTATATGTTATGTCCTGATTTGTTATTTCATTTTTATTACTAAGCCAATGATATTTTTTTTATGAACTCAATTAGAAGTGTATGTTTTTTTGCTTTTCTAATGGTTTAAAAGGAAATATATTTGAAATAGAGAGTAAAAAGTAGGAAATGAAAACAGTACGAATTGACTAATAAATCCACTAATTGTTATTTTAAACGATAGCGATAGATAGTAGTTCTATTTTCGATTGAAACTAATCATTATCATCTTATGAGTGAAGAACTACAAGAACATCACTTGCATATATAGGTCTTAGCGGTCTTTCTTGATTTAGATGCTGAGACATAACAATCAGCCTAGACAGATGAGTCATCATAAGCGGAATCAAAGGTCTAAAGAATCGAGAAATTGATTAATATGATTAGTTTATAAAAATTTTTTCTTAATATTTTATATACCATTTTGTAATCTGTGAAGAATGGTTGTATAATAGTTGAGATTTTTATTTTGATTATGACAGAAAAAACTTTTTTGTGAAAATCAGAATAGATTAATGTTTGCATAGAAAACCATATGTAATAAAAACATTTTTTACAATAACTCAAAAATTTCTTGATTAATCATTCTTATCTTTGAACTCAATCAAAATATTAATGAGATAATGTTCTATGCAAAATTTCATCACAATCGAATAAATCTATGAAGAATTATCGTGTAAGCAGTCAGATGGACAGTATATTAACTTTTTGAGTGTGCAAAAAGTGAGAATAGTTTGATTAATGACTAAATTTGAATCATCTTTCATATTGAACCTGTCAAATATTTCAGGTATTGCAACAGTCTAGTTCATTTCAAGAACAACAATACACAGAATTACAATTGAACATTTTCCAATATGTAGGGTGTCCCAGAAAGAATGGGTCTCTCAGTATTTTTAAGATTTCTCCTCTCTTATCCATGTAATTAAAGACTTTTTTATTATCAAAAGATAGCGCTTAAAATTCTCTACAAAGCCATATATGACTAGACTCAAAGACAGTTTCAGATATATTTGATAAAAGACTAAAACTAAAGACATACAAGTAACTGTAAAATCTAACGAATGTTCCATAATAAATGGTGGTTCTTTGCACTTCATATTGTAATTTTTGAATACATTTTATTAAAAAAACAAAATATGCCATACGATGCAGCATGAAAATTTCTACAATACACAAACTAAAGTTTATTTTAATTGTATACTTCTTGTTTTCACAAAAAAGCAAAACTATATACGATCGATTTTCGCCGTTGTGAAGAAAATCATTTTTTTTATACGTATGAGAGTTTCTTTTTCTTATTTTATATCTTAATCACCTAATACATTTCCTTTAAAAAAATCAAAATAAATCACAAGATGCAGCGTGAAATGTTCTATAACTTACAAAGGACAGTTTATTTTATTTACAAAATTTTGTAAGTTCGAAATAACTCAAAATTCCGTGCGATCAGTTTTTTGCAACGGTGAAAATCGATCGCACAGAGTTTTGCTTTTTTTTTAAAAACAAGAAGTATACAATTGAAATAAGCTTTAGTTTGTACATTATAGAAATTTTTATGCTGCATCGTATGGCATATTTTGTTTTTTTAATAAAATGTATTTAAAGATTTCAATATGAAGTGCAAAGAACCACCATTTATTATGGGACATTCGTTAGATTTTACAGTTGCTTGTATGTCTTTAGCCGTTATGGTTGAGTGGTTACGTTGCTTGGCACGCACCTATAAGGTACTGTGTTTAAGCCACAGTAACATCATCCATGGAATGATCCTGGACAAGTCACTTACGGCTAAGTTGTCTAAAGTGATTCATTCCATATGAATCATTCGTGCTGATTATATCTTTAGTCAGTATGTTGGAGGAAAGAGGATGCAGATACCGCCGTCTGTAAAAAGAAAAGACGATAGAATCCGGCTGTATGTGAAAAACTAATAATAATAATCGCGGCCGGCCCCTACGGACGATAAGCCTATGGGACGTTATTATTATTATATGTCTTTAGTTTTGGTCTTTTATCAATTATATCTACAACTATTTTTGAGCCTAGTCATATATGGCTTTGTAGAGAATTTCAAGCGCTATCTTTTGATAATAAAAAAGTCTTTAATTACATGGATAAGAGAGGAGAAATATTAAAAATACTGAGTAGCCCATTCTTCTTGGAACACCCGATATAAATATATAATGAAATTTCAAAGAATAAACCATAAAGCTACAAAGAAAATATATTATGAATGTTTTTCTTATAAAAAGAAAGAAAGAAAAGATTATAATGAAATATTTCCACTTAATTATATAAATATATAACCAGTGTTGTCTTCTTCAATTCATCAAATATTAATGACAACATATTGAAGGTTTCTACATTTTTTTATTTGAAGGTCATTTAAGGATGAATTTTAAAAAATGTCCTTTTAGATTTTGTTTTTGAGATGAGAACAAGCATCTATAAAATTTTACAAATAACCATTTTTACTAATAAATATACTGTTCTCTTTCACTCAATTATTTTGTAATTAGTACTAATATAAAACAAAAACATCAAATGATAATCTATCTTATTTATAATCATAATATTTCATCTGCTACACCTACGAAAAAAAAAACAAACTTTATATATATTTTAGAAAATTATATGTTTATCGTCCATCTGCTTAAATATTATATCTATTAAGTGCATCAAGTAAGTTTTTAATACTGTTATTAATAGCAAAAACAATTATTTCATTTTCTTTTTGATAAGATTAAATCGGCTTTTTTTTACAGCGATATCATAATGGGAAAATTAATTTTTTCAGAATAGAATATCAAAATAGATAGAAATTGAAAAAATTCTAACTATTGATTATTTATCTTAGGCGAAAATGGATTCATCGGACATAAATTATGTGAATAATCTCAAAAATACTACTATTTATATTTATAAATATATATTTTTTATATTTTATATTATAAGTAATATTGGAGTTATATTAAGTATATTAATATTTTCAAGAAAATCTTGGAAAAAAAATGTTTGTGTTTTTTATTTTAAAATTTATCTTATTATTAATTTATGTTATATTAATTCTACAATACTTGGACTTGTTATTATACAAGGTTTTCAAATAAATTTACACAATTCTAGTATGATTTTATGTAAATTATATTTTTATATATCATTTCTTTTGGCAACATTATCACCTACTATACTTATACTTGCATCAATCGATCGTTTATTAATCTCATCACAAAATATTGATACACGTTTATATAGTTCAAAACGTTTAGCTTATTTTTCTATAAGTATAAGTATAATTTTTTGGATTATTTTTCATTCACATGCACTTATTAAAGTTAATGTTCAAGAAATATATCCATCGATTTTTATTTGTTATTATGAACCATCAAAATTTTATCTTAATTTTGTTTCTTATTCATTAGCAATAATTAATTTAATTTTTTCTCTTGTAATGATTATTTTATGTATGTTTACTTTTAAAAATGTTCGATATATTCGATCTATACCACGTGATAAACGAAATCATATTCGTTCAATGACAAAAAAAGATTTTCAATTACTTCGTTGTTTATTTATTCAAGATATTATTTTTATTATATTTGGTACAATAATAACTGGATTTTATGTTTATGATGCTATAACAAAAGATCAAATACGAACAACATTAAAACAAGCAATTCATACATTTTTAAATAATTTTTTTACATTTCTTTTTGATATTTCTTATTCAACAAATTTTTTTGTATTTATTATTGTATCAAAAGCTTTTCGACATGAAGTTAAACGTATTATTTACAAGATTATTGGTAAACATCTAGTTTCAATACGAGAAGAAGAACATAAACAAGAAAATATTGAAAGAAACAATGTAGAATTAAATATTGTTAGTACTATTGTATCACCTACGTAAATATAAAATAAAAATTATAAACTTATTTTATTTCATATAATCCTTTCTAGAGTCGAGGAAATATCAATTTTTAACCCGGTGCGCTAGCATCCTATGATTGAGTTCGTTCGCGAGTTTTCTTGGTTTTTGACTTATATTACGTACGCATCAAAAGTAGACATTTTGTGTCACGATGATTTCAAGAACAGAAATTCGTTGAAATGTGAAATGAAAATATTCAGATTGTACCGTTGATATTTCTTTTTTAGATTCTTATCAAGAGGTTTCACTCGTTTACAGATAACCTCGAACAAAACGAAGGTGCCACAGATTTTCTATATAACAGTTGTGAATACAGTTGTATAATGAATCAGAATGAAATATAAATATCTGACATCTAGAAAAAAATTGTATCCAAGTTCTCATGGAGGCTTCATAGTTATGTATGGCAATATGTCTGTCGATTAATTAGATTATACAATAACAGAGCTGTTTTTTTCTTATAATTTTCTGTTGAAACATTTAGATTTCAGTTTTTTAAAATTCGAATGGAATTTATTCGTTTTGTTTTAGATTTTTACGTTGTAATTTACATTAAACAAAAAAAAAGAATAATTAAAAATAACTATTTAAACAAGGTTGCGTATATTGTTACCTTTTTGAAAGTTTATTGTCCAGTGACGGTTTTATCTTATGTTTCACATTTTTCAAACAATATTTCTACGAAGCTACATCAAAATTCTTCTCATTTAATAAATATTTTACTTACGCATAAATGAATTTTTACTAAAAAATACGTAATTCAAACATGATATTAGAATATCGAGATCGATTCATTGTCTTTTGTTTTTAGATCCTTATTATAAGCTCCTGTTTATTTACGAATAGATTCGAGAAAAGATAAATTTTTGTAGGCTGTAGTTTTTTATTATTTGAGATGAATAAAATAAAAACGAGACTAACCATCATTCGATAATATTTATTTGAAACAAGTTTATAACTACCGATAGAATTCTTGTTGTAAAAAATTTCGTTATGGCTACTAATTGAATCCCTCAATCTAGATTAAGTGATTGATCGAAATTTAGATGTAATTATTAAAATGGATGTCCATTTTTCTAACATATTCTCGATTAAACGCATCCTGACGCTATAATATGGAGAATGGAACGTTATTTTATTGTCCTTCAAACATCAAAATTGAAGTATCGAATAGGATACAAATCGAGTCCAAATTTCAAAATAATACTTCATTTGCCTAAAATAAAATCTAGATTCATCAATAAAGTATGGCGAGACCATTTTTCATGGTCGTATTCCAAAGAATGGTTAATATGAAAAAAATTGTTCTCTTTAACTGTTATACATGCGATGAACTATTCTCAGCTAATTGACTGTGTCGAATTATCTTCCAACTAATGATTTGATCGTGTCAAAGATAATAATTGAATCATACCAAAATAAAGTAATGATGATTCAAAACAGTATCTCAATTAAACCTTAAAACTTGAGCGTAAAACAAAAGATTTATTGCAATAGTCTTACCATGAAATTCTTGTTCAATAACAAACAAAAATAGAGAAAAAATAGAAATACAATGTTTTTAATTGCATTTTATAAAGCAGGTTAAAAGATAAATGTGCCCAGTGAAAAAAAATAACGATTAAAATTGATGAAAATGACAAAAATCCTCTGAATTTAATCATGATTAAAAATCTGATTATTTTGAAACAAATCTCCGATTAAAATTAGTAAAAATCAAAAATTTTTAATCAAATAATTATAATCATAATTAAAATCAATCGCTAGTCAATTATAACCGATTAAAAATTTCTGATTTTTATCAATTTTATCTTTATCGATTTTAATCTGTGATTCACCTCTTTAACCAATTGTAGTGTAGTGCTTACCTTTTATTTAGTTTGAATCTATTGTTACCTTTTAATCGATCATAATTGATTCCTGTGAGATAATTCATTTTCTATAATTAAGTTTTGGTGGAAATCAAAAAAATCTATTACCCTTGATTTCAAATCTGATTAAAATATATTTAAATCATTATTTATTCCCTTTTCTGAAAGAAAGGGCTATACAGCCGTAAAATTCCATAAAGTTTATCTGTCCTAACCAATCAGAAAGCAGCAACGATTATATCGATGATACTAGAATGTGGTAGCTACTAAGAAAGTTCGCAAAGGGTTTTTTGGGTCAAGGAATCGAATGACACTATTAGTTTTTTCATATTTTGCAAAAAAATTTTTTTAATGCAAAAATATAATGAATTTTTATATAGCTTGATCAAAGATTTTTGGAGTCGGAAATCCGAATGGCACAATAAGTTTTTATTAATTTGGTAAAAAAACTCTTTTCAAAAACAATGATTTCTTTCAGAGATTGATAGGAGGGACATAAAAAAAAGGTTTCTATAAGTCTTACATGTGTGTTTGTAGGTATGTTTTGTATATCGAATCCTAACGGAATTCATAATCAGTGAAATGTAGATAATCTCGTCGATTGTAGAGATGTGTATCGGAGTCAGCTAAACTTCTTGTCAAGGATTCTTTTTTAACATTAAAAACTTGTTCAATTGAAGATTGTAGTCACTGATAGTTTTTCTATAAACTGATATATTTTGAAGGACAAATCGACATCTTATCGACGCGTCCACACGCAAAAAAAAAATTGGAGTCACGAGAAATTGGATGCAACTTAGAGTCCGACTTTCTTTTGTGTTTGTAAGCTTCGATAAGATGTTGACTGATCTTTCAAAATACATCAGTTTGTACAGAGAATATCAAAGAATAAAACCTTCAATTCAAAAATTTTTTAATATAAAAAATTAATATTTGGTAAGAAATTTAGTTAAGTCCGACAGTGATTCCAAGATAACTATAATGCAGATTTCTAGTTAGTTGATTGATGTATCTTTCAGATTATGAACTGATTTGGATGTTCTATATGTTCATTTGTAGAAACAACAGTATCGTCTTCGTTAGTTTCTCTTGACCCATCTATTATTCAATTATTACAATAGTAAACCACACACATATGACTAAGATGGTCAGTAATCAATCTTATGGGATTGCATAATTCTTCCAAACGATTCCCTCATGTTGTTTATCAGCAACTAAAGTAGTTTTTTCTGCATCTTCCATCTATATCATTACACGACAATTGCAACAGTCTAACTTACAATCGAAATGATTATAGTGAACAAAAATAGATGCAGCGTGAAAAGCTCTACAATTTATAAAGGGCCAATTATTTTTTAAATGCACTTTTTTGTTCTGAAAATGAGCGAAACTCTGAACAGCTAGATTAGAACGTTGCGAAAATGAGATGTTTTTTTCGGTAAAAAACGAGTTCATTTCTTCCTATCTCATCTTTTTATTATTTAATACATTTCTTTATGAAAACAGAATACACCTTACGATGCAGCGTGAAAAGCTCTGCAAGTTACAAAGAACAATTATGGGAAGATTAGATAAGAAAAGACGAATTCGCCTTTTACAAAAAAATCATCTCATTTTCGCAACGTTCAAAACTGATCGTTCAGAGTTTCGGTCATTTTCAAAATAAAACGTTGTTTTTCTAAAATATCTAGTTCTATATAAATTGTAAAACTTTTCACGCTGCACCTTCTAATATACTTGATTTGTTAATATGACGCGTTAACTGATGGTAAAACAATGCGTAAAAGTGTTCCATTTTTTTCGTCCCATCAATAATGATTTATTGTGTTACCAGCAAGTTTTCGGGGAAAACAGTTCTTATGGAAATTTGATTATCATAACATTAGTTAAATAGCGATGAAATATCACGGAAAAATAGAGCGAAAGATGCTCTATCTTTTGGTAAAAAAAGAAAATTTTTTCGTGTTTTTTATAAAAAAAAAGGTACCTCCGCCACTACTTTTGGATAACCCTAAGTACTTTATGTTTACTTCATGAAATAAAGGTAAAGATAAATATGATCTTTATATTTATTAAGCGAAGATTACGAAAAAGTTTCGGTAGTTTTATGTCATAAAAATAAAATAAATAATAATAAAAAAGTCGTTCTAATGAAAACTTAAAATTTTATCGTCTTCTTATTGTTATATATATAGACGGGGTCTACTGTTATCAATAGCTAAAGAAAAAAAAATCTTATTGATCACGTGTCTTTTATATTGATATTGTTACTTGCACGTCTATCAATTTTTTTTCATCTTGAAAAGCATGAAATTAAATGAATTTATCTATGTTTAATTGAACATAACAACTTTATCTATGTCATTAGTTATAATCCAAAAACCTGACAAAATAATTCTTTTTATGTGATAGCATTAAGATCATACTATTTAGAAGAAACTGAATTAGAAATGAAAATAAAGACTGAATGAAGGCTTTGCTTTATAACTAACCTGATCTCGTTGTCATGATTAGGTAAAATAGAAGATATATATAGCACGATCTTTCTTGTTCTGTCCTAATCAATCTTGCTAAACTACAGTGTAGAATGTTATATAGAATATGAAACAATTTTTTTATCTATAATCTCGTAAGATCTATGAAATTGTTTTCTAAAAATCTATCTATTTCATTTCATTTCTAAATAATAAAATTGTTGTCATTTATAGTATTTGATTTAGAAATAATTCAATGACAAAGATTGTCTTAAACTGCACTATATAATAAAGGTTACGTAAACTTTCTTGTCTATCAAATCTGACATAAAGTGATTATATTTCAATATAAACCAAAATAATTGATGTTGAGTAAATATAGTAAATCTATGCAGATACATATGAAAACGATACATTTCATTCGCAAGGACGGCGCAAAGAGGTCAGAGCAGGGGGACACCCCAAAAATCGGAGCCATTAATAGAAAAGGCCAAAACCGGAGAAAAAAGCTCTCACTCTGCTCAAATTCGGAGAAAGACTGATCGTTTTTATGTCATCGCTTTCTTTTCAAAGCAGACTTTGCAGCATGCTTTGGACTACTATGAACGCACTTCATGCAGTACTATACCAAGAGCTCCAAAAGGAATCTGATTATTTTAAAATTTTATTCTTTCTTCGGCTTTTACTAAGCACACGTCTATCCAGTTGCAGCGTCCCTATCCGATAATCACGTCAATAATAAAAACATCATTTAGACTCATTAGAGTATTGAATATTTTTGAGGAATATTCTTCTTTCATTAGTTATCTGCCAATTATATTGTTTCGCATTGTTGTAGACACGAGAAAGAAACATTTATACACTTACAATTAATATTTACGTATCGCACCACTTTGATGACAAGCACATCTAGTTGTAATAATAATTTTTCGCTTAAATCTCAAGAATCAAAAAAATCATTAGAATAGATTTCCTCAGGCTTAGATTTTTGACCAATTTAGGGTAAATTGTCTACCATAGTTCTCCAAAATTAGAGAAAATTGTCTACTGTAACGCTCCGAAAATAGAGAAGATTGTCAACTTTAGTTCTCCAAAATTGAAGAAAATTATTTCATAGAGTTCTTCGAAATTGGAAAGAATTATCTACTATGGTTCACCAATATTGGAGAGAAAAATTTAATAAAGTTCTCCAAAATGGACAGAATTGTCTATTACAGTTCTTCAAATTGAAGAAAATTGTTTAATTAAGTTCTCCAAAGTAGAAAAATCTATTTAATTAAGTTCTCCAAAATTGGAGAAAGTTGACGCTGAAAATTTTCAATTTCGGAGAAAGCTGCTATCAAAATTTTCCAGAGCAGGGGGGAGGGGTGACCTCTCTATCGCGCCGTCCCTGTTCATTCGTTTCATATTCTAAATAAGTCGTACGATAGTTTTGATCGAATAGCTTATATTCAAATAATGATTAAGCATATCATTTATCTTACACATATCAACTGGTTCGAAATTTTTTATCTCGTGCAGAGTTGATGAAAATTACATTGTTAAAAAGAACATAAGAAACTGAATGTATGATGAAACTTTTACAAAAATGTATGCTTAAGTTCTCATCACAATTTTTTTAAAAAACGATTTTCTACAAAGAATTATATGAAATCTTTTTCTTTCTCTCTCCTTCTCTTTTCAATGCACATGTATATATGTATATGTATATATAAACATATATGTGCATGAAGAAAAAAAATGGTTGACGATCGATCACTGTTGTAGAGCTTATTGAAGAATATTTTTTAAAAATATTTTCTAAGGACTTTGGTGTACCCCTCTGTGAAAACTACATCATTAGGTTCAGTTTTTCGCGCTCTATTCAATGGTATTGGTTTTACTATGAAAACATGAGGTAAAAAATTTCAACCTAGTTGATATGCAATTATTCTCTTTTTTATATATGTATTAAAAGAAAAATCGGCTTTTGTCACTGGTTCCCTATGTATCTCAGAGCTTGGAATATATTTGATAGCCTATCTATAATTATTTTTCGATTATAAAGATAAATCTTTTTACTTTGTGATTTTGAACCATCCTCATGCAAGGGTAATTAATGGCTAGTCATGACTTCTTAGATACAACATCGAGTAATATCTGATCGATTGATTTTTTTCGAAAACAAGAAAATAATGATTATGATAAGGTATTCGCGATATCAATAAGAAGATTTTTAAACAAAAAAAATTAAAACTAAAATTTATACGAATTTGAATCAATACTTTTTCTTATGAAATATTTTTGGTTTAGAAATAATTTCTTTTCCACTACTCTTTGTTATATTAATATGATTTTTGAATATTCATTAAATGAACGAAGAAAATGATCACAGTCACGAAATAAAATGTTTTTTTTGCTTTTTATCTCAATAATTAACTTAATCCATTTTTCATAATTATTGATGAACTCAAAGTAGTTCGATATGTGCCATTATTTAGAAAAATTCATAATGTCGACATTCAATTTTCATTAACAGAATATTATAATGTGTATCGAGTAATAATACAAATATCGGATAAAAACTATTATCAACATAACAACGTTTTTGTTAGTTTATTTGCTTTTTATTACCGTCATAAAAGAAATTTTTATAGAGAAAAATTTTTTGTTTTTTTTCGTTTATTAGAAGATTATGAAAATGCAGTAAGAAATAGTAACATGATAAATTTTTTTTTTTTTTAATTATAAATAGCTTTGTTGAGTTTTGGATTATGCTCAGTTTTTATCAGCTGTTTAATCATAAGTCATCATCGATATATAGATGTAACAAATAAATAATAATAACATTAATAACACTTTAAACCAAATCCATATAATTTAAATCTAATAGTCAAAACAAAATGATAAAATCCAATAAACAAAAACGAATGATATAAATTACTAATCAAGTTTAAAGATCAAAGTTCATAATCATTTATTTAATTTTTTTAATATAAATTCTTAAAGTATAACTGCTAATATATGAATGGCAAATTTCGAATAATAATTTAAGAAAATTAATTTGATTTATGAATTTCATCATTTAGTTATGATTATTGAATTAAAATTAAATGCATTCAGTTTGAGTCGGTGTTATTAATATTATTATTATTTATTTGTTCCATCTATATACCGATAATTTTATCGATATCTAATCTATCAATTATTGAACAAAAATCGATTAAACTTTTAAATCGATAAATTAAATTCGTTTTTTCTTTTATTTACTCGAAATTTACATGAACAATAATAATATGTAAACAAACAATATTTGCCGTTTTGGAAACTATTATTGTTCCTTATCATATTTGCTTACACTTAACAAATTAAACTGATACGTATGTAAAAGAGTTGATTCATGGGAATTTTGGTATAATAAAACTAAATTTAACAGCAATACTTGATCGTTTCATTGATATTTTTTAATTAGATGTTCTTGTATATGGTTTACTTTTTTTATTCATCAGATTGATCAATCTTTCATATCGATTTTTAAACAAAGTGCTTCAAATGCAACATATTGAATTATTGTTTCTTTTTTGATTCTTAATTCGTTATCTTTGAAAAGAATTGGAAAGAAAAATCAAATATTCATTATTTATTAGTGTTTGTCAAGCACAACAAATATCAAAAGATGAATTGTATTAAAATATTGAAAGTTGTTTATCGGTTATAGTTTAGAAGATTTTATGGTTTTATTGTGTCTTACTAATGTAAGTAAGTTGATATTATTGGAGGATTTAATACGCAGGATATGTCTTCAATAGATTTGTGAAACGAACAAATCTTTAAATATGGTAGAGAAGGTTGTGAGTGTTGAAATGATTTTGCATCGTTATACTTTGGGTTTTCTCGGTCACAAATTTAATAGTATTGTATTTGTTCAAATATTGTGCGAAATATTTTATTAAATTTCGTATAATTACAACTTTATGTAAAATGAAATGGTTTTTGTGAAATATTGTGATTATTTGAGAGTGAAATTAGGACGGATATGTAAGACTGGTGTCTTGTGCGACTGCAAAAAATTTTGTGTATTTGTTATCGCATATTGTGCTATTTAATCTATTACCAGTCATCATAATATATTATGAAGTTTCAACTATATATCAGTGTAGCATCTTCAGAGTTAATCATATTTCTAGCTTACCAATGGATTTTCATAATACCCGGTTAATTGTCGAAAGTCGGATCTAATGAAATCCTGTTATTATGTGGTACCCGTAGGTCTTCAAAAGTTATATTAGAATAACACTGGATCCTATGAGACAAAAAGAGAGCATCCAAAGGATCTAGAAGTATTTTATTAGTGACTTCTTTTTTATTCATATAATGTCAAGCTTTTCATACATCAGTGATCACAGCAATAAGTGAGAGATAAAAATATGTGCTTTTTCTTTTTATCTCGTTTAGTTGTTTTATTTTCATTGAGCTTCGCAGATACTGGATTTATTCATTCGTGTTTAAATTTGATTAGTCTCACACATTATTTTACGGTAAATGCTCTATACTATTTATAAACAATCATTGGAATTATAAAAAATCAATAGAGAAAGAAAACAAAACATAAGAAAGAATAATAAACAAGATAAAAGAGTAAAAAAATTAGTTTTATTGAGTGGAATTTGTTCAAATTGATAATACGTCTCTTACATTGAATTTGTTTTTATTATTTAATATATTTATTTGCTAAATATCTACTCTAATGGTTGATCGAAAAGTTCTCAGGGAAAATTCTGAAAACTGAAACTTATTTATAAGAACTATTAGCATAGAGTTTTTCATTAAAGATATATACAGTTAACTGACATTAATAAATGTCTAGTTGAAATTTTTCGGACTTCCCTCCTTGTCTCACTTACAAAAACTCTTCTCAGAGGTTCCATCAACCAAGGTCAAACTCTATGGTATGCAATTTTATAGTGACGAGCGAAAATTAAAAAGAAAATGTTTGTATGAGTCTTCCTAAGTATCAAGAGCAAGAAAAAAGAGGTAATTAAGATTCTTACATGTTAGAAAGTCTTGAATAAACTCAAAACAACAAAAAGTTCTATTACTGAAACTGAAGAAAAATAAATCGTTTAATTCAATAATAAAATAATCTACTCTTTTACAATCTAGATAATAGATATTATGTTTATTTTTATGCTCTATCGCATATTTTTCAAATCGCTTCTTTGAAAAAGCTGCTCGTTTTTCTTTTTAGAAGATCGAATTTTACGAGAAAAATTGAATATTACATAATACAGTTTGATATTTCTATCTAATTATAGTTTTAAAAGAGATTAATGTCTTTTTAAATAGTTAAGTTTTTTATTCTTATAAACAATATCAATCACTATTGGTATAAATTCGATAAAAACGATCAGCCTTATTCTCAATATTCTTAAGAATCATAGTTAGACCACATATTCATAACTGTTCACCATTTTCAATTGAAATTTTAATATAAAAACTTCAATCATTGACAAATCATTCGAAAAATTTTTATTCAAAATAATGTTAAAATATCGAAATATTCTTATTAGACAATTCATACAAACCTTATGAAATTCATAAGTAGCACATCGAACATGGAATTTTGTTTAACATCGTCTTACAGCACGAAGTATATAAACATAAAAATATTTATCTTACAAGAAATTCTAATGTAGATTGTATGATTTTCGAATATTTGTAATTGTCATTGACCATATGACAAAAACATTAAACTTTATGTAAGGGTACATTTCATGTAAACCTACTGTAACAAC
The DNA here is from genome assembly GCA_022393335.1 of Macrotrachela quadricornifera. Classification (NCBI taxonomy): domain Eukaryota; kingdom Metazoa; phylum Rotifera; class Eurotatoria; order Philodinida; family Philodinidae; genus Macrotrachela; species Macrotrachela quadricornifera. Next base: position 377,065 of record JAJEKB010020795.1, on the reverse strand, counting down.
TTCTCATCGTTTTGATTTCGTGTCTTTATGCATTTATGGAAATATCTTACAGTATAATATTGAGGAACTCATCTCAAATGTTAACAATAGTAAAATTTATGCATTCGTAGCTACTTTTGTATTTTCTTATGAAACAAGAACAATAAGACTGACAATGATCATTATAAGCTTTGATACATTATCAAGAGAATTTCGATCAAAAATTCCTGATAATGTTCTAAGGGAGCATTTCAAAATGAAATGCAAAAATAGACGAATGATATATATTACATTCATTTTCCTAGTCTTTCAACCTGATTATATATTAAAATCACTAATCAGTGGACATTTGAATCATCTGTTTTTCTGGAACTTTATCTCGACAACATTTCTGACTCATATAATGTTTCTTACTTCTTTCTAATCGAAGATGTTTATTAGTTTCTGACCGATTTATTTTCAATGGAATCATATAGCACAGCCATAGTAATCGTACAGAGCCTTATTCAAGCAAAAATTTATGGAAACGTAATATTTCATCTATAAAAGAAGATTTTCTATTTAACTAAATGTTTATTTTGTACAAATTCAGTGGTAGGTGACTAATGTGTGAGAAGAGATGATCATGCGTACATTGAATAATTTCTTTGAACCGATTAATATTAAATACTAGTGGAAACCCGTGCATACTGCACGACCGCTGTCACTATGTGAAGAAAATCTTTTCCGATGGCGAGAGAATTCTTAAAAACACTTAGAATTCTATCTCTGTTCTGAAACAAAGGTTATTGCATGATATTCAATTTATTGAAAGGTAACAAGTATAAAAAATTTCTTTGAAAACAATCATATGCTGCTTTAATTCCATCTCTACCATCACTCCTGTTCCTTTAACCTGCTAACGCACACACAGAGAAACTTAACATTATTATATAGAAGAAGATAGCCAAGCCTAGTTTTTTCTCTAGAGCTCGAGCTATAACTATGTTTTTATGACCCGGTAACAGACAGACACACACTGAACATTATAATATAGATAGTCATAAAAGTATTATCCTTATATACTTATTCGTTCTCTCAGAAGTTTTTTTTTAGTATTTTCTCTTGGTTTCTTCCTTACCTGAGTAATTCATTCTATAGATGTCTATCGTACTTTGTAAGAATAATGTGTTAAGATTTTAATAAATACATCATGCTAATTTTGTTTTTTAAAAACCGAGAAAGGCAAGTCAGTTGTAATGGAGAACGGTTTTGATTACATTGAAGAAAATTCTCATAGAGATGAAATATACTGCTGATGCCAACAATGCAACAAACAGAAATGTAAAGTTAGGTTGAATAAAATCAATAGAATCAACTTCTAAGGAACTTTCACTTTTTGACAAAAATATTCAATTACAAGAACCAATTGATCCAACTATTTCTGCATTGTTACCATTTTTTACAGAGTTCTCCCACAAGCCAATTAAAATTTTCTGAAAGACAAGGTATATTTGATTTTCAATTTCATACTCTTTGTGATTTCATATATCGTTTTATTTCGTGCAACAACTTCCAAGAAGAAATAGGAATCATACTGTACAGTTGTCATTAAATGTTGATAACCTAACGTCAGAGAATATTAAGATTATGAAAGAAAAATGAGTTAGTTCACAACCATAAACAAAGGACGTAAGTTGATCATCTGTTATCGAGTTTCTTCTTATGCAGATTCAGTTAAATTCGAGTAAAAACTAATGATCTGTAATAAGATCTGATATGATTCCACAGAAACAATGTAAATTCAATTCTTAGTTCATTTGTACCTTCATTTATTACTAAACTATTTTCTAGTTGGAATCTGTATATTCACCTTAAAATCAGCAACTAAAAGTCAATAATCGATGATTCTCATCCCCGATCTATCGTTATTGATAATTTCAACAATGACAGTTGGTTTGATGTTGCTGTTACTAATTCAGGTGCTGATAACATAGGTATATTTCTTCGAAATGATAATGGTACTTTTGCCAATCAAATAACATTTTTAACTGGTGATGGTTCACTTCCACATGGTCTTGCTATAGGAGATTTCAACGGTGATCTGCAAAAGGACTTGGTTGTTGCAAATTTTGGTACTAACAATATTGGAATATTTTTTGGAATGAATTATGGAATTTTTACATCCCAAATAACATTTTCCACTGGATCTTCACATCCACTCTGTGTTGGTTTTATTGATTTTAACAATGACAATCAAGATGATATAGTAATTGTCAGTTATGGAACTAACAGTATAAGCATTCTTTTTAGCAATGGAAATGGTAACTTCACAACTCAAACTATCCTTTTCACTGGTTATGATTCACATCCAATATCAATCGTCGTTGACGATTTTAATCATAATAATGCAATTGATATCGTCGTGGCCAATTATGGTACTAATAACATTGCAGTTTTTCTTGGTTATGGTAATGGATCATTCGCAATTCCAATAATCTTCACTTCCGGTATAAATTCACATCCAAATTCAATTGGTGTTGCCGATTTTAATAAAGACTCTTATCTTGATATTGTCGTTGCCAGTAGTGGTGACAACACTGTAATTATATTTCTCGGATATGGAAATGGTACATTTGCAATACAAAAAAAGTTATAACACTAGCAACAATTCTATGCCACTTTCCATTGCTATATGTGATTTCAACAACGATGATCAAATAGATGTTGACATCGTCAATTATGACATATCTAAATTAGGTATACTATTTGAAGATGGTAATGGAACTTTTTCAGATCAAACAGTCTTTTTTACTTACAATAATTTTCAACCTTACTCGATCGCGATCGCAGATTTCAACAGAGACAATCGAACAGATCTCGCCGTTCTCAATTATCATACCAACAATCTTAATATTGTTCTTGCATATGATGACCATACTTTTACAGATCCAATGACTTATTCAACTGGCGATCATTCTGACCCACAATCAGTAGTAATTGCTGACTTTAACAACGATAATCGATTAGATATTGTCGTTGCCAATTATAACACTAACAATACAGGTGTTTTTTTTGGAAATGGTAATGGGACTTTTTCAAACCAAACAGCTTACTCAACTAGTAATGGCTCTGGACCATGTGTAATCGTCGTTAACGATTTCAACAACGATAATCAATTAGATATGATCGTTGTCAATTATAACATTGATAATATAGATGTTTTTCTTGGAAATGGTAATGGCACTTTTTCAAGCCATACAACCTATTCAACTGGTAATGGCTCTGGACCATGTTCAGTCGCCGTCGGTGATTTAAACAATGATGGCCAATTAGACATCATTGTTGCCAATTATCTAGTTGACAATATAGGTATTCGCTTTGGATATGGCAATGGTAATTTTTCAGGATTAACATTATATTCAACGGTTAATGGCTCTGGACCACAGTCAGTTACCGTTGGTGATTTCAATAACGATGGTCAATTAGACATTGTTGTTGCCAATTTTTTATTTCACAATGTAGCTATTCTTCTTGGATATGACAATGGCAATTTTTCTAGTCGAATGACTTTTTCTGTTGGCACTGGTGCGGGACCAATCTGGGTCGTAGTTCGTGATCTCAATAACGATAGTTACTTGGATATCATTGTTGCTAATCGATATACTGACAATGTAGGAGTTTTACTAGGATATAGAGCCGGTACGTTTTCAAATCAAACGACTTACTTAGTCGGTATTAACTCTAAGCCCTTTTTTGTAACCACTGATGATTTAAATTCCGATGGTCGATTCGGCTAACCCGAATTTCGCCAATAAGACTTTCGCCAATTGGACATTCGCCAATGGCGAAAGTCCATAAGATGAGTTGGCGAGAGTTCAGTGGACATTCGCCAAATTGACGAAAGTCCACTATACTTTCGTCAATACATCATCGGATTTTCGCCAGTTGGCGAATGTCCACTACACTTTCGCCAATACATCATCGGATTTCCGCCAATTGGCGAATGTCCCATGTGCCCTCACTAATCTCTAAAAAAAGGTATCATAATAAACCCTATAGACTCTAAAACCTCCGGCAATTCTCAGGGCTCTTTCCCATGATAGCCAACTAGTTTAAAATTGAAAAATATTCCTAAAAGAAACTGTAAAACGAAAATAATTAGATACTAGATGCTTGACTACAACTTAAAAAAAAGTCCGAAAAATAAACCAAAGTTAGATTCTGTAAGAGCTATTGTGAGATCTTTGTTTTCGAGAACAGTATATCCTGTATATTATGGAAATCTCTACCAATTACACTGACATCTAGAATCAACGCAATAGGTTCTGATACATCCATCTTCGTATGTATCTACATTCATATTCCTCCGAGAAAAATAGCCAAAATTCATCGATTATTTGTCGACTAGCGAAAGATCACTGGACTTTCACCAATTGGCGAGAGTCCACAGTATTTTCGCCAATACGTCACTAGACTTTCGCCAATTGGCGACTGTCCACTGGACTGTCGCCAATGTACCATCGGATTTCCGGCAATTGGCGAATGGCCCACTGGACTTTTGCCAACACATATTGTGGACTTTCGCCATTGGCGAATGTCCGGTTGCTCTCAGTTGGCGAAAGTCTTATTGGCGAAATTCGGCAATCCCGTCGATTCGACGTCTTCGTTGCCAGTCGGCATATTGACAATGTAGATGTTCTTCTTAGATATGGTAATGGCACCTTTTCAAAAGTAAATCTATTTTCAACAGGTAATGGTTCTAGGCCACTGTAGATCGCCCTAGGTTATTTCGATGACGACAGTCAAATGGACATGACCGTCGCCAATGAGAGAACTAGTGATATGGCTATTTTTCTTGGTCTTCTTAAAACAAGTGGTATGAGTGAAGCTATGTATTTAACAGGATCTGCACCGCGTCCACAATCTGTCGCTATCGGTGATTTGAATAATGATAGTCAAGTTGATATCATATTGAGTAATTATGGTACAGACAATGTTGGCATTCATTTTGGATATTCCAACAAAACTTTTTCAATGCAAACAGTATTTTCAACAGGTCCCGGTTCTCTTCCTACATCAACTGTTGTCCGAGATCTAAATAACGATACGCAACTAGATATTGTCGTTGCCAATTCTGGTAGCGATAACATCGGTATATTCTTCGGATATGGGAATGGTTCATTTAATGCTCCAGTTATGTACTCCACTGGTATTGGTTCGAGTCCACGCTCGCTTGGCATTGGCGATTTTAATAATGATGATCAAGTGGATATTGTAGTGGCGAATTACGGTAGTCAAAAGATAGATTTACTTTTGAGATATGATGGAAGTGCTTTCAAAGATATGGTACCATATTCTACTGGCACTGATTCAAATTCGTTTTCAGTTGCCGTTGGTGATTTTAACAATGATAGTCAACTGGATATTGTGGTCGCCAATAGAGGTAGTGGCAGTATAAGTATTTTTTTTGCTCATGGTGATGGAACATTTTCCAATCAAACTACCTATTCAACTGGTATAGGTACTACGGTATCATCGGTCACTGTTGGAGATTTTAACAACGATAATCAATTAGACATTGCCGTTGGTAATTACTTTACTGAAAATGTTGGAGTGTTTCTCGGATATGGCAATGGAACTTTTTCAACCCAAATGACTTCTTCAACTGGCTTAGGATCTGCGCCACGCGCAATCGCCACCGGTGATTTCAATAATGATAGTCGATTAGACATTGTCGTGGGCAACTTATGGACTGGGAATATTGGTGTTCTTCTTGGTTATGGTAATGGCACTTTTGAAAATACAACGACCTATTCCATTGGCATCGATTCTGAGCCTCGATCGGTTGCTGTCGGTGATCTTAATAATGATGATAGATTAGACATTGTTTTTGTCCATGGCACCTCTAATTACATAGGTATTCTTCTTGGATACGGCAATGGTACTTTTTTAAGCTCAATGAATTATTCAACTGGCACTAACTCTGGGCCAATGTCAGTTATTCTTGATGATTTTAATAATGATAACCGATTGGACATCGTTGTCGCTAATTACGATGCAGACAACATCGGGATTTTTTTTTCGATATGGAAATGGTACCTTTTCAAGTCAAACAATTTATCCAATTGAGAAAGGTTCTGGACCCTATTGGATTGATAGCGTTGATTTTAACAATGATGGACTACTAGATATTGTTATCGCAAATTTTCAAAATAACAACATAGGAATTCTTCTAGGATTTAAAGATGGCATGTTTTTCAGTCAACTGACATATCCAACTGGCAAATACTCTTCTCCAAGATTAGTCGTAATAGGTGACTTGAATAATGACAAAAGATTAGATGTTGTTGTTGTCAATTATGGTACTAATAATATAGGTGTATTTATTGGGTATGAGAGTAAAAATTTTTTAAAAACACCGAGCTATCCAATAGAATCTTCTTCATGACCATGCTATGTTGCAGTTGAATATTTTAATAACGATAGTAAGTTAGTTGTCGCCGTAACTAATGATAACATTGACAATATAATGATTCTTTTTGGATCGGGTTATAGTACTTTTTCAAATGAAATGACATATTCTACTGGAAAAGGATCTCGACCATGTTGGATTGCGACTGGTGATTTCAACAAAGATAGTCATTCGGATCTTGTTGTCGCCAATTTTAGTAATGACAATATCGGTATCTTTCTTGAATACGGGAATGGTACTTTTTCAAATCAGACAATTTATTCTACTGGTATTACTTCTCATCCAAAATCAGTTGCTGTTTTAGATCTTAATAATGATACTCTATTAGATATTGCAGTCACAAATTTTGGTGCTAACAATACTGGAGCTTTTTTTTAGTTATGGAAATGGAAGTTTTGCTAGTCAAATGCTATTTCAATCTGGTTTTAATTCTCTTCCTTTTCCAATCATTGTAGGTGACATCAATGGAGATGATTTATCAGATATTGTCATCGCCAATAGTGGCTACGGCAATGTGAATATTATCTCTCAGACCTGCTAGTTTCCGTCTTTCGAATATAAGCTTTAACTGTAGTTCTCAGCGTATGCTTGTATGGTGATTATTTGAGGAATGGAGTAGCCGGATGTTCGCCATTGACGTAATTCTATCGACCCTTCATTTATATGACTGCAATTATGGTATCGAGTAAAGATATTATCATCTATTACAGGCAGATAATATTCTTTTATATCGTCATTATAATTTTATTATTCAATGTCTGTCGTAGCTCTTGCTGCACCATTACGATCCCAGGTTACTAATGATGTAAAAGCTTCACTTGAAAAAAGGGTAACAGGTTCTGACTAAAACATTCTTATTATATTCTTTATTTATCTGATTCCAGCGTTTTTTACAATAGCTATTTTTTTCTTTCTTATTCTAGCATCCTTTCATATGATATTCTCTATTATTTCCTATTTACTCGAGCATCTTTTTTTTCAAAATTTGATGTAGACAGATATAAACATATTCTTACTCTGCATATGTAAGTACATTTTTAAATAATGTCACTCAACTTTTGCCAAATAATTGGTGAAAGTCGTATTCGCGAAGAGCGGGAATCTCATGGAATGTGTTAGTATTAACAGATATCACACACTGACGCTCATTTGTATCTATGCTATTGATTATTTCTGCATTTCTGTTTGATGTTCTTCTGTTCTCATTTCATTTTCTTTGTCTTCAGTAGTTAATGATTATTATATTCTCTCATCATTCTACTTTTTATTGCTTACTTCTCAATGCACTGTATGTAAAGGATTTTTATGATTAAATCATATATCAACATTTATATATATATATATTCACAATCAGCATAGTTTAAATAGTATTTATACATAAGTATTATGCTGCTACATTTTTAAAAAATTCAAAAATGACGCTCTGTACTGGAATCAAATAATGGGTGCGCCACATATAATACTAGCAAATGCAGCGTGAAAAGCTCTACAATTTGCATAAGACAGTTTTTCTCACAGTTGTACGGTTTGTTTTCAAAATCCACAAAACCCAAAGGAAATGAAATTAAAAAAATCATTATGTAGCAAAAGATATCGTTTTCGTACGGTCGAAATTTAATTAGTTTATGTTTCGCTGTCTTTTAAAATCAAAAATATATAACTGTAAGAAAAACTGTCTTATGCAAATTGTAGAGCTTTTCACGTTGCCGCTGCTGGTATATTTTGTTTTATTAATATAATATATTAAGTAAATTAAAATTAAAATGCGGCCATTATATCTGGCACACCCGTCAGTTCTAGAGGACTCAATGGTGCCTTTATAGTATAGCAGTTGAGAACCCATGGGTACCTCAAATATGTAATACTTGAGGACCTAGAGGTATCCTCCCAATATAGGACTTGAGGATCTTCCTCTTCATAGCCTTACCTTTGATCCGGGACAGGCAGGTAGACACACACACACTGAATAATGTATATATATATATATTCGATCTGGTTACTTATAGAAAAAAAAGACAAACGTCTCTTTTTTTCGGACACAAGAAAAACACTTAGAATCGAAATTTCAACATTTTTGATTTTTTCACTGAAAAATGTTGACTAATGAGGAGCCCTCTTCAAATGTTTCGTGTAAGAGTTGATAGTCTACAACGAATAGTATCGAATATCATCACAGTTTAGTATTTTATTCATTCGCTTTTACAGTCAATAAGAGATAAACATTGTTTTTTTCATAGATATCACACATATCTTTTACAATATTAGTATTAATATTTCGATTATCCTTCAGCAAGAAAAAGTTCGAGTTCATCAATATTTACAGGTCTTCGTTTTTCTATATTACGTTTCACTATCGTCCTCATCGTGGGCTGTCCACCACACTATAAAAAAATTCGAAAAGCACTTTTATAGAAAATAATATTTCTAGAAAAAGTTGTGCAAGTTTTTTTGCAAACACCTGTAGCTAAAACATTTAAATTCAATAGAGAATCAAATAAAATTATCAGTTCTAACTCATCAAAGACTTATTAAAATTTTTAAATAACATTGAAACTGATATTTTTATTTGAAAATAGTTAATATGATTGATTAAAGTAGAAAAATTCGAACTTTTATACGTTTATTGAGGATTTGTACTGTATTGTGAAACAAAAAATCTCTTTTTCTCTTTTTTGAGTAAGTTGGAAATCACACGTTTTCAATACATATCAAAAATATTCTTACGAATGATTTTCTATTTATCGACAGAAAAAATAATTAAAAAACAACGAAAAAGAATTATACTGATGTCGCCTATCCAAATACAATGGACTAATCTCGAAAATCCAATAATCTTTATCTCTTCTTTCGTCTTCTGAGCTAGTCATGTCTATGCATGTTATAATATCAAAAGCAATCCAAAACATGCGGATTTTTAATAGAATTTTAGGGTTTGAGATTCGAATCTTGGTTCTCTGCTTGAACTATAATATTGATTATTGTAATAAAGTACCAGCATATATTTATCAAGCTTCACAAAATACAGTTAGGGAAAAAAACTATGACTACACTGGTAGTTTCTCTACTATTGTAAGAAGAAAGCATAACACTCAGGGCGTACCAAAAGTTTGTGTACCGCCATTTAAAGAGCCTTGTCGGATGGGGTGCATCGGTTCAGAAATAAGAAACAGATATATCATATCGTAGAAGCTTTCGAGCCGCATCGAATGGCATATAGGAAATCCTGTTTT
>JAJEKB010020795.1:351541-367002 GCA_022393335.1 Macrotrachela quadricornifera | reverse complement strand
ATAATGTCCTATTTTTCTCTAAATTTTCCTATATTCCTATATTTTTCGAAAAAAGGAACATTTCTCTTAGAAAACTCATATTTTCTTGAAAAAAGTAATGTTAAACTGTCTTCAAGAATTCAATTAATGAATGTAAAATTTGTGTGAATGATAGAGCCATGTGTACATGCGTAACCTGCCTCTTTCTTTGCATTTGTTGTTTGAATGATTCATCTTTTGTATATGTAATCGTCTATTTCTTTTTTCTTTTTGCTTGATCAGAAATTTATTATTAAAACAGCATTTTCTCGGAACATGTATGTGAAATATAATCACATGAAATGTCAACAATTATAATTAAATTTTAAATAATATTATTTAAGATAGTTTTTGACTACAGATGATCCAGGGTTGCCAACTGTGCCCCATTTTGAGATACAACACATCATTTTGGGATATTGTACCCTACAGCGTTCTGTATCTATAAGGTCACATTCTGTGCCCCATATGAGGTTCTGAGTTGATACTACGATATACTATGGTCTTGGACTGGAAGTTTTAGGAATTATAGGACTTCGTATAGAATCCAGTCTTTGTAAAAAAGAAAGGTTTCCTTTGAAAAGTGACGAAAATACAGAATTTTTCATCTTTAGATGTTAATGAAAATTTTAATTAAAATAACTATCATTTAAGGGTCTGTTATCTTAAAAGTGCAGCTAGAATAATGTGCAATTTATAGACGCTAAAACAGTGATTATTGCACTGATTAATACAAAAAAATGACTTCTCCAAACATACTATAAAATGCCTCCTATCAGACGTCAATAAAACAGAAGAGAAATGTTTATGACTCTCAATAAAAAAAATAAAAATATAAAGTTTTACTGCTCTCGTAATTATATCTAAACTGCATAGATAACACACAAGTGTCTGGTGACTATAAACGTTTTCAAAGAAGACATATGAGAGATCACTTAGAATTTATCGACTATTATGTTGATTATATTGTATTCCCTTCATACTTAAAGTTTCTATATTCTGTAGTTCTTTTAAAATATTTGTCGTTTGGCTTTTTTCACATCGAAGAGGATATGAAATATAGGACGAATCTGACTCCCGTAAATCGATCTTCTAATAAGACTAAGTTACGTTCAATAATAGACTTCTGTCATTTTTATAGAGGCTTGCACAGTGAAATGTGTTCCCAAAGAACTGGCTAATGAACCACTATACCTGCTGATTTGAGGCTGCTGAATTACAAATAAGATTGAACTGTAAGATCAATTACAATGGATGTTTTTTTACGTTTTTTTAGAATGAGCTTGAATTAATTCATTGTGCTCGACGTTCAGAAAAGTATAGTGATATTAAAGAACCTTGCGTTAGCTGATCCAATATTTAACGTAACTTAACCGCGTACGGCCGGATATTCGCAAAACACCACACCCCCAACGGGAAAATATCACCTTTAGGGCATATCCGGCCGTAAAGGGTTCATATAAAATTTTCTATTTTTGTTTGTTGGTTAAATTGTTTTCAGAATTATAATTTACCTGTAAAAGTGCTTTTATTTGTAAAAAGATGAACAATAGAGTGATCCTATCAGAATGTCAAATAGAATATTGTTTCTTATATAGAAGGTGTCCTTCCATAAGGTTTTCCAGTAAAAACCTTCCATTTCAGAAAGTAAACTATGTACCTTAGCGATGTACCCCATTATAAAAAGATTGTAACCCATTCCAGTTCTGGTAAACCCCATTTCAAAATTAACAGTTGTCAGCCCTGCGATGATCAATTCTATTTTTCGAATTATATTGTATCTCTTATAGGAAATTCAATGATTTATGTGCTACACAAAACTTAGAATTGTGCCAAAACCCCTATTATAAAATTTTTATTCGTTTGAGATAGGTTTTGTTCAAAACTACATTTAATTGATATACTTTATGTTTTTAAGTAATAATGCCTCGAGATTCAACATTTAGTCAAAGGTGGGTAAGTCGAATAGATGGCAATGGAATTAAATTGAATAAATACTTACAACACGGAAAGCCAACAAAAACATTTCAATGTCTTTGTGAAACGAATGATCTTGATTGTTCCAATAGAGAATGGGGAGCAATCTAACAACATTGTTGTTTTATTAATTTTAGCGGTCTAATACTATATTTTTACTAAAGTTACCTGATAAGGTATTGGAGAAATGATGCACCTTTCAGTTCTATCACTGCCTTATTTAAAGTTTCTACTAAAAAGACTCGAAACTAATTCAAAATGGACATCCTATAAATGTCCTATATAGGAATAGGTGATCCTATAAAAATAAAGCTTTAAAATCCTATATAATCCTATATTTTTATAAAGTGTCGCTACGAGGCCAGGTTACTGGTAATCTTGAATATGTGTCAGTTACTGGTACGTAAAACATTTCTTCTTTCTTTTCAAATGATGATGATGATGTAGACGATAAGAAAAAAAAAAGTGACTCGTTTCTACCAACAAAATACTTTAGCAACTTCTTTTTTCTTTTTTCTTTTCTGGCAAATAGAATAATAATGACAACCATTCCTATAACACTTCTTGGATTCCTTGCTTTACTGTAAATTGACATATGTTATTTCAAAACTTTTTTTTGTTTTTGTCCTTGAATTAATAATGTCAAATACAAAAAATAAAAAATACATCAGTTAGTTTTTTTTTTTATTTTTAAAATCAAAATATTCAATCATCAGTTTTAAGAAATGTATATCGATATATTCGTTTTAAATATATATGTAATTGTCGATTCCATTTTTTTTCAATATGTTCATGACGAAAATGAAGTGGAGCTGGTGTCCATAAAAATTGTAAACGAAATATTTCCCATTCACGTAATAATTCATATCGTCTTGTTGCATTACGTACACGTGCTATAGCTGATAAATCAGCTATTTCACCAACAGCCAAAGCTATTTAATAAAAATAAAATTATATAAAATATATTATATTTTAATCTAATTTACCAGTTAAAAGATTATTGACAAGAATTGTCATTGTAATACCAAATAAAAGAAATATAACAAAAAGAACTGGATAAAGACTAATATATGCATCACTATCTGGACCAAAAAATCGATCTTCATAACCTGTATCTAATACCATAAATGCTATAAAATAAATAACATTAGATGATATCATAAATATTTTCTTACCTGATCTAAACCAAGCGAAAGAAATTGTAGAAAAAACAGGTTGATTTTGTAAAAGCATATAAAATGCAGATGAAAATGAGCAAATTAATATTGCTAATACTGGAGCAAACCATAAAAATTTAAGCATAATTACTTCAAGCATAACAACATAAACACCAAAAATTGGAATAAAACGTAAATAAGATAATAATGTTGTCCAAGCAAGTAATATACCAAATGATCCAATTTGCCATTGTATTGGACAACGAAAACGTAATTGTTTTTGCCAAAGATCATCATCATATAAACAAATAAAACTAAGAATAATTGCTAATGTTTCAATATAAATTCTCCATACAAGTGAAAAACGATGTACACTTATAATTAATAATGCATCTTTACATATATGTATCCATAAAAGTACAATAACTAATGTTCTAAGTATACGATCTATTGGTTGTTTCATTGCTTCTTGAATATTTAATTGTACAAGACGTTGTGCAACATCTATACAATTCTATTTAAAAGAAAAAAAGATTTAAATTAAAATTTATTTCTAAAAGAAAAAAAAAGAGAAACTAACTAATTGACTTTCATTATACGAATTTCCTTTTGGAAATATTGCATTTACTAAACGATAAAAATATTCTGGTTGTTTATTTCTTAACATAGTTATTGTAAATAAAATTAAATAAAGACAATAAATAAAAAATGATGTTAAAAATAATGGTAAACCAAATTGTTTCCATTTAAGATTTGTTAATTGTATACAAAGTGGATGATGCATTAATTTATAACTATGTTGAACATTTATAGTTTCATCATCTTGATCTTTTAAATCAATTTGTTGAGCACATTTACACATTACTGATAAAACATTATTATGTACAAGTATATAAGGATTTTTTGTATATGATATTAATGGTTGATGATGAAATTTACTTCGAAATTCTAATGGTTTATTATGGCAAAATATTGGACAAGAAATTTTTTTTTATTTTTTTATTTGACAATTTATATAATTTTGCCATTGTTCTATATAACAATGATCTTCAAGAAATTCAAAATCATATATTATTTTATATTGTTTTTGATGTTTATCACCAATACGTGTTATACATATATCAAGTACACGATAAGCTAAATCTGGCATATATTTTATTAATTTTCGTGATGGTGTATCAATAGAATGATAATGAATATCATGTAATTGAGAATTTCGTAAAAGATTTTTAAATAATAATATATTATTAAGATTTAATAAGTATTCAACAAATGTTCGACTATGTGCAAGTATTGCTGTTTCAAGACAATTATGACCAAAACCATTAATTGCTGTTAAAAGATCACAAGAAATTTTTTTACAATTTTGAATATAATTTAAAAATAAATCAAGAATATAAATAGTTACATCAATATTATAATAATATTTTATATTAACACATTGAGCAACACAATGTAATGGTGTTGATTCTTGTACATCACGTGTATAAACATTTATATTTAATAAAAATAATTCTTTTATTATATCATAATAACCTTTAAGACAAGCTATATGTAATGGTGTTTGAATATTTGAATCTGTATGTTCTAATAAATAATTTTTTGCATATGTATTAACATGTTCAAGAAAAAGATTCATTATATTTATATATCCATAAAAAATAGCAATATGAAATGATGATTGACCATTACGATTTTTATATCCAATTATATATACATGAGATTTCGTTAACATTGAAATCATATATGATGGAAGAAATTTAATTGAATTTGTATTTATATTTATTCGACGAATTAATTCACCAGTATATTTATCAAGATAAATATATGGTTGTTGAATTTCGTCAAGTTTATCAGCAAATTCTAATAATAATTTAGATATATAATATAAATTTAATCTAACAGCAAGATGAAGTGGTGTTTCATCATTATAATCTATATGAAATATCATTGATTCAATAAATTCTACAAATAAAAATGTATTAGATTCAATAGTTAAAAATAATATTTCAAGAATATTTGATTGTCTTGAAAGAACACAAAGATGTAATAATGTTCGACTATAACGATCAATAAATACATCAGATACAAATGTATTAAGACAAGTATTTGTTTTAATTAATTTAAGAATAAATTTAAGCATATATTCAAAACATTTTGTTTGTCCAGCATATACAGCCGAAAGAATTGGAGTAAAACCATATTGTTTTTCACGTATATATATTATATTTGGTTCCGAATTATTTGTATATTGACGTTGAAGAAGATATAATACAACATTTGAACAACCTAAAGTACAAGCAATATGAAGAATTGTTTCACCAGTACTTTCATTTATAATAAACCATATTGGATATGAATTAAGTATATTAAAATCTTCAGATAATATTGATTTATAAATATTATCATGTAGAATTTTATCTTTTTCTTTCCATTTTATATCATTTTATGGTATATGTTTAATAAGTTCTTCAAATATTTCTATATGATCATATGTTCGTGCAAGTGTAAAAGCATTATGTCCATCACATGTTTTTGCATTAATATAATCATTTTTTGAACAAATTGGAATATATGTTTTATGTGAAGTATTTTCTCCCATCCATTTAAATTTATTTGATTTAAATTCTAATTCATTAGCTTTTAAAAGTAAATATCGAATAATATCATTTGTTAAATTAAAACGACATGCATAATGTAATGGTGTTGCTTGACGAATATTTTTTGCCTTTTAGAAGCAAAAAAAAAATTTATTTTTGTAATTAGAAAAAAAAAAGTTGAAGACTTACTGCAATACATGCTTGATATTCAAGTAAAATTCTAACATTATATATTCGATTAGTCATAACAGCATGATGTAATGGTGATCGACCTTGATCATCACGTTTATCAATATTAACTAACGATTTTCTTTTATTATTCAATGTTGATAATAAATAAACTAATAATGATTCTTGTTCACGATAATGAATGTCTTCATCAATATCTTTAGATCGAGCTGCTATATGTAATATTGTTTCTCCATTATTTCCAATGGTATTAAAATCTATCAATACAAATAAAAAAAACTGATCGTTTATCCCCGGCAGTAGTTCCTAAAGAGTTATCCTAAAATTAAAACAAAAACAACCGTTTTTCAGTGCAAAATATCCAACAGGAAAGAATACCATTGTAACAATTTAAAAAGTAATAAATTAAATTTTTTCTTACCACAATTTATTTGAGCTAATTTTCGACAAATAAATAAATTATCATAATAAGCTATATAATGTATTACTGATAAATTATCATTATCAAGTTGTTGAGCAAGTACTTGAATGATTTCATTAAAAGTAGATATTCGATGATTTAATAAAGAAAAATAATTCTTTTTTTTAAATGATTGTTTTAGATTTGTATGATAAGGATGAAGATTTTCATAGAAATATTCCCACCATTGATTTGCTAATTTTTCATTTGATGTTCGAGTAGCCTTAAAAAACGAAATAATAAATTATTTATTAATTTAATATACAAAAAATAAATTACCTTCAATAAAAGGTCTAAGAAACGAGCACTATTTGCACTAAACGATTCTCCATTATCTGCCATAATTACCGATTACTAATAAAAAAACATTTCATTCTTTCTAATTTAAATTTTTTAAATATAAAGATGGAAATAATAATAATAATAAGATATTCTATAATATTTTTCCTTGATGTTAATGTATTGTTTTATGTAAGAATATGTCATTTTTTTTTGTTATAATAGTATATGTAAAACCATAAAAGCTATGATTGGTTAGAAGCCCTTGATAATAAAAAAAATCATCATAATGAGAGAGAATAAGACTTAGGGTATACCAAAAGTTCGTGTCACGATTTTTAAAGGACCTTGTTGGATGAGGTGACCTATTCAGAAATAAGAAACAAATATATCATGTTGTAGAGCTTTTCGAGGCGCGTCGAATAGTATATAGTAAATCCGGTTTTCACAGAACTTTGAAGAACCTAGAGTCAATTTACTGATAGACGACTACACATTCAGATCCATCCATACTCACATCCACATTCACAAGATGATCAGAAATGGTACGTATATGAGGTTGTAGCCCGTTAAAAGCTCCACAAAATCGCATGCGAGAAACAACATTTTTCAGATGCTTTCAGTTAATAACAAGAACCACAATAATCATTAACTAATCGTCCTTAGGTAGGGATGCAGATATGAATGGGTAAGGATATGCAGTTGTCTGTCAATAAATTGACTCTAGGTCCTTCAAAGTTCTGTGAAAACAGGATTTACTATATACCATTCGACGCACCTCGAAAAGCTCTACAACATGATATATTTGTTTCTTATTTCTGAATAGGTCACCTTATCCAACAAGGTTCTTTAAAAGTCGTGACACAAGCTTTTGGTATGTCCTAAGTAGATAAAGAGTAAATCATATTTAGTCAAGGGCTAAGCAAGTCTCATCGACGAGCATTTCTTGTATGGTACTCTGAACTTTACCTCCTCTTTCTCACAAATCATTTCTATCGTCACCGATAATTTATTCATTCAAAATACGGACACCATCTATCAGAAATATTTTTTCATCATGTATGAAATCCAGAATGTCTTACAAAGGCTACTTTCTTCTAAACTACAGAAAACATCTACATAACTCTATAGAAAAGCTCATGTTTTCGATTGTAATTATATCTTACAGCACGCACCAAAAAAAACCAGGTAGCACTGTTTTCCTTTTTTTGTTACTAATTTCAGTATGGGCAAGCATCCTGATGTTACACCTATCGTTCATCCATATTCACAATTTTTGGAATCAATATTTTTGATAAAAAACCCTTTCAATCAAAATACCAAATTCCACAATATCATAAAATAATCCATAGATTAGAATTCCTTAACCTCGGAAATCTTTGGTCCAATATGAAACTTGAATTCTTAAGGAAAATGGTTTTTGTGGCCTTTGATCCAATGACAAGCAAGCAAACGTATGTTTATTTTATATGACTCACCCTTCAGTCGAGAGAATAATGGTGTGATTGAATATACTTCTGTGATATGGAAATTTCTATCCTTGTAAAGTGAGAAAAAAATTTTAAAATGATTCGATGAATGAAGAATACAGCAGAAGATATTAACGACCAAGATATTCAATTTTCGTCGAAAAGTATTTTATCGACAATCTCGAGAGACACTTTGGACTGTGTAGAACCTCTAATTCTCATACAGGTGTGCTGAGCATGAAGAGATCAATTCATTCTTGCTCTTATCCTCACCTTTGGGTGCCCTCCATGGTCAAAAAATGCTTTCGACGAAATGTCTTTAGGTGAAAAGGATACATACCGTCATAACAACATTATTTCTCTAAAACAGTACAAATTAGTATTGAAGAAGATATACTTCCATGTAATGCAAAGACAAGTTTATTAAAACTCGCGTATGTAATCTCATATCATAAAAAAATGTCTCGAAAATTGTGTTTTTAGTGTTTACATATATATATATCAATGCATACATATCAAGATAAGATACAGTAGATTTTTTCTAGTTATGAAAACAAGTCTCATGTTGTCACCTTCAAAAATGAAGTCTTCTAACGTTGTTTAAAACAATCATTATTCGCTAAAAAAAAGTACATTTATTACGAAAGAGAGAAGGAAAAATTATTGACCTGATGATTGTTCTATATAACTCAACAGTTTTTTCAATGTACTTGTCTCATTAGACTTAGTTCTGCAAACAACAAATAGTATTACACATTTAGAAAATGGGAAATACAAGAGTTATATGAGACATGTCGACGCTATCTAAGACAGAATCAAATTTAGTATAGTTTTGACAATTGTGATGATCTGAAATAAGTAAGCAAAAAAAGTCTAGATAAATATATAACAATTATTATTTTCTGGCGCATATTTATCAGAATAATTATAAAAAATAAATAATAAATGTAGGGATTAATAGTAGTGCAAGAATTGAACAAAAATTAGTTTTTTTTCTTGATAACAACAACAACAACAGTAATAACAATAGCCAAAAGAATTAGGAAGGCAAAGACAGAACCGATTACACACCCTTTAGTGCAACCACATCTTTTGGTAGATGGTTGATATTGGATTGGAGGCCTTGAAGTTGGTGTTGGTCTGGGAGGCGGTGTATACGTAATAGCAGGACGTTCCAACGAACGAAGTCTTGCTACAAGTTGTTGCATGGGATTAATATAATTGTTTCTCATCCATTCCATTTTATAAGTCATAATTTTGTTTACTTCGCGTGTTCGTCCAGCTATAACTATTGATTCAGCAGCTAGTAGCTGATGTCGGACTTTACTTATCTCATAAAATTCCTTCGATGTGTCACCACATAAGGCATCACTATGAAAAAAGACTTTGTCATCCAATACATCTGGACTAAATGTATAACAAACTGCAAGAAGTACTTTTTCTTCTTCAACAGACAAATAAGACCAATTACTATAATTCGTAAAACGTCGAATTTCTGCATCTTGTTCGATTTCAATTGCCGTGCATACACAATTTAAATACTACATAAGACATGCAACAGCATTATTTGGTACATTGACTTTAACGCCAAAAGCTTTAAATCCAACTTCATTTTGCTGAAGATAAACAGCCATTTTTTTATGATAATGAACGAAGGATAAACAACTATTTATATAGCAGTTATCAACGCCCACTTTCTTTAGTTTTCACTTGTCTTGTGACTATAGTTATAATAGAGTCATAGTTACATCTTCTAAGAAATTTTTATTATGTTAACATCAAATATCTAACATAAATATAATTTTTCTTCTTTGGTTTTTTCCAGTTTATATTTTCCTAGAAAAGATTTCATCTTATAATATATAAAAGATAAGAATTCTACTACCTAGTTTGTTTTAATAGCCAGTAATAAGTCTGATGCGTATTTAGGGTCTTTTAATAAAAAGAATATCACCATCTGAGATTGGAAATTGTTGTTAAATTTCTACATCAGACGTCAAAATTGTGTTTTACCCCTAGCAATACAGGCGGCAAGCAAGGAATAGTACCTTTCATGTAAAGGAGGAACATGTCTGAATAATATTCTATTTTTTTTCATTTACCTTTAATATGTTTCAAAGGTAAAAAATGCAAAAATATCTTGATTCAAAAATAAATCTGTTATTTTCATAATTAGTTGGATTTTATATTCAAGAACAGTGGCATTGCTGTAAGAACTTCGTAGAAGAAGCTCCATCTTCAAGTGTCCCAAAGTAAAATCAAAGTGGCTTGAATTCTTCTTGAATAGTATAATGAAGATGACAAAAGATATTTTCAAATATTCAATCCTTTGTAATAAAAAATAAACGTAATTAATGGAGCATGATTCTACAACATTTATGAATAGCTGAGAACTGATCCACAACTTTTTCAAAAATTTAAGAGAATTGTACACTGGATCGCGTAGCTTCGATCTCTGCTACGGATCTTGTCCTTCAAGGTAAGATAATGGATTCTACATATCTGGAATTTTTTTTTCGTCAACTGCTTAACACTTACTTCATGACAAGGAAGAGTAATTTCTGAATTTTTGGGATCATCTACAAAATTGTTATTTTCGTCCATCATATGAATACTATTACGCTCTTAAAGATCATGGATGTTCAAGCTTAATAATTGATAAAACAATTGAGAAATGATTTTTTAGTCCTAATTTATATTTATTTAGGTTCTTCGGATTGAAATGTTAGAATATTACAAGAATGAATAACATCAAAGTGCGATACTAACTTTCGTATGTCATGATTTATTAAAATTAACAGATCATCAACATGAAAGAGGCACTGCTAGGAATATTGATACTCTTTTTCATACCAATACAACATCGTCTGATTACATGAATGTTTAATTACAATAAATGTATGAAACTATCCATATTCTTGCTGATGAATTTCAAACTTTGAATGACGATACACAATGTCTTACTACTCAATCACTTCACATAGAGAATACAATAGGTAATTTAACCGAAAGCTTAGCCACACTGCAACTAAGTATTGAAAAAAACAAAACCTTATCGATGCACAATTTGTTTCTTATAATGCAACATTAACATGACAAATATTAAATTTTACAGAAAAAATGAGTGAGATTTTTACAAATAAAGTAAATTTTATCTATTTAGTTTCATTTTGTTTATACGACCAAACTCCAGTACAAAGACATATCATCGATTCTTTTCAACCTGATGTCAAATCAAATAGTTTTCAACGATCAAGATGAAAAATGAATATTTTAAGTGGTATTTCAAAGTTTTCTCCATTGGTGATGACTCAAGAGGAGAGAATTCCTTACGTTCATGATGATATTATGTTTATCAGGATATTGGCTGATATGGGTGATATGCTCGAGAACTTCTTGCCATATTTATTAAGTCCTAATTGAAGACTGTCGGAGAATATACAGTAGACTATAATTGAACAAGAAACCGAACAACATGTTCAGCAAACTCACAGTTCTCCAATTAATCTTCGAATATCTACTCGATAGCCACAAAATAATGAATGATGAGAATGATTTCCTCTTCTTATTTCGACATATGAGGTTATACTGTCGATGATACCACAGCAGGTTAGAATGCTGTGATAACTAAAGAATAAACAAAAAGAATAAAATAGATTGAAAAAATACGATTGATCTTTTTTTCTCTAAATTAAAATCACAAAATTCTTTCTGTACTTCGTTGTTCTTGACTTATTGTTCATGTTTTATTTCTTTATTCATTAGAAATATTCAAAATTCATTTCGCATTAAAATATTTATATTTATTATTTATTTTCATTTTCATATTATATTAGAATTAACATAAAGAAAAATGTTGTCGTAAGGTTCTTTTTTGTTGTTATTTAATATTAATAATTTAAAGGATGTTTGTCTTTTCTAGTTATCAATAAAATATTAATCAGAAGGAAAAGTGACTTTTATCGACTTGTTCAATATTCATATATATTTAAAAAAGGGAGTATTTTATTTGGGACGAAAATCTATGAAAACCATATGTACATTTTCTTGTTCATAAACTAAGAAAACATTGGAAATTATTATAATTTACGATATTAAATATGAGCCTTTACCGATATTTTATGTTGGAAATGTTAAAACTTTGCCTATGAAAAGATTCATAATTGAATAACATATAAAAAACATCTATTCAATATCTTCAGTTGAAATTACCTGTACAAGATAGGAATGGCTGCTTTACATATCGATATATCTAAAAAAGTTTTTGTTGCCAATAATAGATTTTTAAACACAACTCATTCTTAAATATTCTCGAAACATATTAAAATGCGTTTATTTATTGTGGATTTTTCAAAACGAACTGTGCTGATTATATACAAAGATGAAATCAAATCTTTCAAAATGAAATCTAATCATGAAAAACTAAAAAAGTTCTTTTTCATTTTTTACAGAAAAATAAAATTGTGAATCATTAAAGTTTATAATATTAAGAAGCAATAAAGTAAAAAATCAAAAACATTGGTTATCGAATAAGAAAAACTGAAAAATTGTTCATCTTTATCACATGACATAGGTATCTCAAAACTGGAAAATATTAACCCTTTGACGCCAGGATTTTTTTGAAAAAAAATAAGATGTTTTTTCCTTCTAAAAAACATATGGAACAAATTTTATTGTCATATAGAAGTATCTAGAAATGTGTCACAGTATGATAATCTTAAAAACAATCTATCACACAATGTCCAAGGTTACAAACATCACACTGATAACGTGTATCATTATTTGTAAGCCTTGCCATATTCGGTAAAAAGTTTTACGTAATACATATGAATAATAAATTGCTTATTTGGAAAAACACGTGTAGAATGATAAGAATTTATTTTGGTTTTGTGAGAATACATATTGAAAGATGTAAGTTGCTTCTTCTATAGAATCCCAGTGTCTTTTATATGAGAGAACGCATTGACAAAGAAAAGAAAAATAGTACATCAGAATATACTAGAGCGAGGTAGAATGTGAGAAGTAGATGTGTCAGAACGCTAGAGAGAGCACAAAATACACAAATAGCTAAAACGAAACGGTGATGAAGTAGTGTTACCAAGATAAGAAAAAAAGAGAGGATCATTCTCAATGAAGCTTAAATAATATTATAATCATGATAACATATGCAAATCTTCAACACGCATATATGCGTTTCCCGGCACCAAAGGGTTAAGTGAAAAAAAAACAATCAATTGTCTAAAAAAGATGGTTTACATCCAAACTAGAGTAAACACATCTCTTGATTCGAATTATTTATATTTTTCAGTCTGTTTTCGATTACATTAAACAAATGAGAAAAGAAAAATCAAGACATTTTTCTTTCATGAATTTATTCATTCATTATCAATTTCGATCATTGAAAAAAAATATATTGCTGTTGACAATATCAGTCAAATCGAATAAGAGGTCAAAGAGACTAGACGAATTAAAATTGAATTAACAAATTTAATTTCTGTTTCTACATAACAACGCGAATCTAATTGTTCATTGAATTTCAATTGGCCTAGTCTGTTTGACTCCTAATAAAAAAATATATATAAAATATTGACTTTCCAAATGTATAATAAACGAATAAATGAAAACAAATATGAATTATTCATGTGTTGAATTGAATGATTTGCCAGATGAAATTCTACTGATTATTTTCAAACAACTTGACAATCTTGAATTACTTTATTCTATTCATGGTATTAATGAACGATTGAATAATATTTTACATGATTCAACATTTACAAGTCATTTAAGCTTTTTCAACTGGTCATATAATGAATGTATTAATAAATTTTCTTCTAATATAATATTTAATCGATTTTGTTTACAAATTTTACCAAAAATTCATATGAAAATCAAATGTTTACATCTTGAATGTGAATCTATGAAAAATATTTTAAATGCTGCTGATTATCCTAATTTATATTCACTCGGCTTATATAATATCGAAGAAAACAACGCTAAATGTTTTTTTACTGGTAAGATCATCATTTGATTCCTAATTTGTTTGTCTGTGAAACTGTAAATCAAAATAATCGTTTACATAAATTGATATAAAACATTATACTTATTTTGAATAGAAAATAATGATTATTATTCTATAATAAATTCATTATGTATTAAGTTTTAGAGAACGATTATTTCTTAAAGAAAAATTTTCTCTCTATCTAAGGTTATTCTAGTTCTTTTTTTAACTACGTTTGTCTTAATTTTTTAATATACAAAACTAGTAAATGTAGAGGTAAAACAAATAATTTAATATTATTTATGTGTTTAGATGAAAAACTTTTATCTTCTACTTTTACGAATCAGATTACAAAACTTATTATTGGTATTAAACCTGATAAAAATCTATATTCTACAATGGAATATGTATGTAATCATGTATTTACTGTGTTCATTAATTTAAACGAATTGATATTTTATGATGCAGTATATATAAGTAATGTTCGATTATTATCTTATTATTTATGTCCGAACTTTTCTTCTTCATCTCTTATGATATTGAACATCAGAGTTCAAACTTTTACTGGATGTCTTTATATTCTTGATGGTCGTTTTGATCAACTTCACACACTTCATATTGAATTGGCTAACATTTTTCTTCCAAAAGAAGAAGTTAAACATCAAGTTAGTGTTTATAAAAAAACAAATAAATTTTAATTTAATTTAACTTAATTTTTGTTTTTACTTCTCTAGAAGAAACTTCCAAAGTTGAAGTTTTTTGTTTTGTCTAATAGAATGGAAACAAGATATTACAATGAATTAATTTTACCACTTCTTTATCGAATGCCAAATTTAGAAAAACTTGGTTTAAATCTTACGATTTCTGTTAATGAAACATTTATTGATGGAAATAATTTGAAGAAAAATATACTTAATCATATGTTACAATTGAATGAATTTACATTTGATATTTATTCTTCTATGTCTATTAAAAATCAAATAAATTTACCATCGAAAGAAGATATTCAACAAACATTTAATTATTTTCAAAATACTAAAATAATATCTTGTGTTGATTATTTTTTGGAATCAGTTAAAAATGGTTTATGTCATATATATACATATCCATCTTTAATGAAATACTGTGAACGTATAACAAACAATTTTCCAGGTGGTTTATATCCATATGTTCGTGTTGTGTCATTACATGATGAACATCCATTTGAACATGATTTTTTTATTAGAATTGCTCAATCTTTTCCATTTATGGAAAAATTAACTATTTCTAATCGTTATGAACAAAAACAAAATGAATCTTATAAATTAAAGAATG
>JAJEKB010020795.1:316302-335922 GCA_022393335.1 Macrotrachela quadricornifera | reverse complement strand
AACTGTTGAACACCAATAGATAATAGATCATTTTGTGCTTTACGTTTCGATGATATTTTTAAAGATCTTAGTGCTCATATTCAGGAAATATTTGTTTGAAACTGACACTTTGCCGGTATTTTTTAAAGCATTCGAAAAAGCTCGTTTTCAAAATCGAGAGTTATTCAATGAGAGAGATTTATTATGATACCATTGGATGTAGAATTTCGTTCTAAGCAAAATGGCATAAATTTAAATTGGATAGTAGAAAACATATACTCAAAGTTGAAGGATTTTATGAACAATTTCGTGTTAAAGTTAAAATTTTAGCTGGATCTCTATTTCGAACATTTCATCATTTTTTTTCGTCTATTTAACCGTCATACTTGTCTCAGTAAAACATTTAAGTAGGTATTCGCTTTTGTACATCTGGCAATTCTCTATATTTTAGTATGTATAGAAACCTTTTTATCTATAGGGAATGTAGGAGGAAAGTGCATTGAGATTTTGTCCAGTGTTAAGTCATAGGTTGATTTTGTTTTTCAAAATAAAAATTCCTTAATAAATATTTCTATTTACCTTGGATTCCAACTTGCATCAAAAATAATAATTCGATTACTAGCAGTTAAATTAATCCCAATCCCACTAGCTTGTGTTGATAAAAGAAATAATCGAACACGTGAATTTGATGGATCATTAAATGTTTCTGTATATTGTTTTCTTAATATAATTTTTGTACGACCATCGATTCGAAAATAATCTTGATCAAGTATCCATTGTACTGGAGCAGGTATATGTTTATTATTATTATTATTATTATGTGATAAAAGAATTTGATATTGTTTTTCGTTTTGAATATGTAAGTTTTTAAGAAATTTTTCAATATAATCTAATGAATATAAACTACGTGAAAATAAAAGAATTTTATCACCTATTTCAACACATTTATCAATAATAAATTTTAATAATAAAATTTTTCCACTTAATTCTATATCAAATTCACTTTGTTTATGTAACATATCTAAGAATGGAAACCAAAATTGTTCGCGCATTTTATCTAACCATGGTTTATTATTAGAATTTTCTTTTTTTTCATAATCATTATCAGTTATTTCTTGTGTGGAATTATTATTATTTTCTATATCAGATATACTTGAATCAATAGTTATTGATGATAAATTTCTTTTTATTTTATTATTTGTTATTATTCGATTTTGTGTTAAATAAGTTTTATTTATTTCAATATCTTCATCACTATTCGTTGATGTTGAATCAGAATCAAATATTGTTGTTGAGCAAATGGAAGTTCTAAGTTTCCTTTTATTTGACATTATTGATTTAAATTCATCCGTTTCATTTTGAATATTAATTAAAAAGTCATTAAAATTTTTTTCTAATTTTGGCTGCAATGTATGAAAACAATTTAGAATATAAAATATTTATGAATTATTTAAAAGCTTAGGTACATTGTTGGTGAGAAATTTTTTGTTCGTTTTTATGCTGATATTCATTTATTGATACTTTTAACTATATCTATATATATATAAAGAAGAAAGTTTGTTTGTTTGTCTGTCTGTCTGTCTGTTCGCCATGCATGTGGATGACACGGTACGAGCAAATGCAGTGAAATTTTGCACAGAGCACCTTTTTGACCAGAGGAAAATCATAGGGTAGTTTTTCACCCAAAATTTTCATCTTAAGGTGGGTACTTGCCCCCTATTGTTGCATTTACTATAGTAAATGCCTTTTTCAGAGAAGTTGTGCATATTATTGTTTTCTCAATAATTCAAGAACAAAAGTATATAAAAACATGTGCTTTTTGCTATGGGTCACGCGACATCTTAAGATAATCGAAAGAAAACGAATAGAATGTATAAGATGAAGTGCAACAGTATGATTGAAAATATCCATCGAATAAAGAAAGTAAAAAGTGAGACAAACTTCCATTACTCATGACTCATAATCTATATATATAAAAAAGAAGTTGTGTCTGTCGGTTTTTTATGCGTTTGGACATCGGATGAGCTGGGGATGCCAAACTTCTCATGGCATACTCATAGGTCCCGAGGAAGATCGAGAAGGGATCAGGGTGATTGGCGAGAGGGATGGGCTGAAATTTCACACAGATTATGATGCATTGCAATTTTTTCCAATCTTTCAAAAACTTCGGGGCATTTGCTACCATTGTTAGAATATCCACATCTTAGTGTCACTGTTTCTTCACTGGGTGGTGGTATAAAGTATTGCAATACGCATGAGTTAAGGGAAAGACAGTCATAGCCTCAAACTGTTTATTGAATTATCTGATTCAAAAATAAATGTAAGTGTATGCACGGCGGGATATGCAGTAATAATAGATGATAAGGTCTTAAGCAAACCTTCTATACATCTTCTGCCGTTTTCTAATATGGGAAGTTTCCGATATAGAGATTTCTTGAGCAACGTCGGGTGCTACCGCTAGTTTTCTATAATTATTCTACAAATGATCACCTCATTGATCCAGATGAGATCAAGGGTGAAAAACATGCTTGTCCTATTTACATGTGCCAGTTGATAGACACTCCTGCTGCCTCATAGTCTTGTATCGCACACATTTTTATTTCTCACATAGCTTTCGATTTTATAGCCTCATATTCCTTGTAGCTTTGCAGTGTCATCCTCCTATTGTCTCATCCCTTTTTATGTTCCGTTTAACACCCTTGAGGATCTATAGGTATGTCTATATAGCCTTAATCAACCTTTAACGTTTGACTCGGCACAGACAGACAATACTGAACATTATATGTATCGATGGCTCTCACTCCTGGTTAAAACCTCATTTCTTATTTTCTTTTCCAAAACTTTTTGAACACTTCTACTGAGCTTCAGTACCAACAGATACTGAAATGGTGTTGAGCTGCTGGAAATTTCAAACCTGCATTTCCCCCTTGGCTGTGTTTTAGAAACACCTAATCAAAAGATGTGAAACTTTTACAATTAACTAATGAATATCTGTCTGTCTGTATAGTTTCAAGCTGAAAATCGAAATTTCACTTTTCTGGTGTTCACAGAGCGAATCAAGACACTCTGCTAAAGACAACAGTATCTCGGCGGTAATATGCTATCAGCCCGAACTCTTATTCAGATTTTTCATAGCTAATTATAAATTTTATAATATAAGTAGAGCAATATGAAAAGCGATTTGATATTAGTCAAAAGGCCTTTATTTATTTTTTGTTTTCTCAAAGTCAAATGATAATAACCATCGGAACGATTAGGTTCCAGAAATTTAGGACTAGATCGACTTTAGTACCCAAACGATAGCTTAAATTTGTTACTAAACTTATTTTCTCATTGGTATTTAAACTGATTATTCTATCCAATCTAAAACTTGCAAGGAAAACTCTTTTCTATACCATCAGATGAAATATGCCTTAAAGTATAGTTATCATTATCAATCTACTTTTATTTACCTTATTTTCTCTTTCATTTGATTTCTTGTTTTTCTTTTTAGATTCTTCAATATTTTCATCATCATCATCAATAAATATAGTTTCTAGTTCATTATCATCACTAAACACAGTTTCAAATTCATTGTCATGTAATCCTTTTTTCCACCGATTAATAAAATATGGATAGAGTATAAATGGATGTCTAAAAATAAAAATAAAATAATTATAATAGTCCATGAAACTTCGTATTGTTTCGTTTTGTCTATTAATTCTTACGTCCATATTTTATGTAAATATTGATAATCAGCAAATAGTTTTGCTGTTTTAAAATCTTTCTTTAATACAGGTAAACGTTGTTTTTTAGGAACTAATTCATCTAAATATAGATTATATAATCTTGATTGTAAGTTACTTAATCGTACATTAATAATATATTCAAATTTTGGTGGTAAATATTCTTTTAATAATGAATAATCTTTTCGATCAACAAAACCAGTTAAAAGTTCATATAAAACACATGCACGTTGTTTCATTAAATAAACATCTTGTTCATTTGAATCACGATGTTGACCATTTTGAATTGGATTAACAAAACGATTTATATATTCAGATTGACTACCAAGTAAATTTGGTTTAATAAATGATACCATACAATAACTAATAAGAAAAAAACATAAGCAAAAACAAAAAAAAAAATCGATATTTTAAAATTTACTATTCAATAAGATTATTTTGTAATGGTGTACCAGTTAAAACAATACGACGAGATGTTTTGATTGTTGATAAACAACTTGCAATAGCTGTCTTAGCATTTTTTAAGATATGTCCTTCATCAGCCACTACATATAAAAATTATACGAATAATAAAGTAGATTTTCATGTTTTATTTGAAAAAAATGACTGAAAGTGTTAGCTAGCCGAGCAACTAGAAATATTGCATCACATCACGTAGATATCTTAACTTTTAATTCTCGGAAAGATATCAGAATTTTCGATATACAAATCTTATAAAAATTTGAAAAAAAATAAGAATATTTACATTACCAACAATATCCGGTCCTGGATCAACAAGACAATTATATGCATCAGTTTTAAGTTTTTTATTTTTAATTCCAATACCTTGTGCTAATCTTTTATATAATTCGTAACCCATAATAAGAACTCCACCATTTTCATACCATTTATTTAGATACGTAACACGTAAATTTCGATCAACTGTGGTTAATTGATAAGGTTCAATCACTGGTTCAATATCTCATAACCAATAATTAAATTCATCTGACCAATTCAAAGCTACAAAAACAAGATATTATTATTATTATAAGAAAATCAATATTTTAAATATCTTTACCAGCATTTACTGGAGAAAGAATAAGACATGTTTTTACTTTAGTTACTTTATTATAACTAAAAACTGTATGAATAAAACTAATAACTTGTAATGTTTTTCCTAAACCCATACAATGAGCTAAAATACAGCCGTTACTATTATGTTTTTTATTTTCTATAGCATCAATCGATTCAAAAACATTATTCCATAAAAATTTAATGCCATCATATTGATGTTTTTTAAGACGTGCAACTAATTTTAGTGAAACTTCAATTATAGATTCATTTGTTGTCTTGTCGAATTCAAGTATTAAACGATGATTTGAATTATTTAATTTATAATATTCACTATTGAGCATACAAGATGATTGTTCAAATATTAAAGTTTCATTATATAATTTTTGTTTTTCAGCTATACGTTTTCGACGTTCACGTTCCGCTTCAATAGCATCTTTTGTTTGTGTATTTAATTTGTTGTCGTCAATTATTTCCTTAATATTTTTTCGACCATTTTTCCGTTTCGTTGAAGAGATTTTTCCTCGTTTTTTTTCTTTATCTTTTGTTGTATTATTTTGACTATTATCATGACTAGTTTCGTTATTATCAGTATTTTTATTAGATGTTGCATTTTTTCTGTCTCTCATGTCAGATTTCTTCTTTTTAAAATTATATGAACGTTTATTCGAAATATTTTCTATTTTACGTTGTTCTTTCGAACGTTTTGATGAGATTTCATTATCCTTATTCGAGTCTTCAGATGATGATAACGTTAATCTTCGAATTCGGATCCGACTTGATGAATGCTTTAGTGAAGCAGTAAATGAATCTTCAGACGTTGCTGATTTCTGAAATTTAATTGATAAAAGGAACACTTAGATGAATCTACATAAATGATCAAAGAAATTTTGAAATTAAAACTGATATCTGTGTCAATTTCGGACAAGTTTTTATTTTGAAAACAATTCTTATCAGAAAAATTTTAATAAATTGCTGGTGTATATAGTAGAGAGTCGATTAGAAGAATTTAAATTGTAAAATACTCAATCAATATCCCACATGTGAACTTTAATTAAGACTAAGGTCAGCTTAAAAGGGTTCAGTTCTAAGGGTATTTAAAGTCAATTTATAATAATTTTTACTGAACTTTCTATTGAAATTTAAGTTGTAAAATGTTCATAACTCTACTCTAAAGTCCTATTAGAACGAAGTCTTCTAAGTATTGATTTACATCTTTATGCATAATATATAAGCCTTTTTAACAAATTCATCGCAATATAATTGTTGTTCTTTTTATATTTAGAAAGGTTCCATTTCTTTATTCAAGACAAGAGTAATACTACAAAACGATTTTTATCAACTTTTTTCATATGAATATGAGTTATAACCAGCTTTTTATAAGTGATAAAAGAATCAGACTCTTCTATGGAGATATGACAAAGATATTCACTTATTTCTGCAGTAAAGGAAGTCTTGAACCATCCTATAGTAGATTCCAACAGTCAGATCCACTGTGTCAAACATGTTTAGCAAAACATGTAAAAAAATCAAATTTACAAAAGCAATTCTTACTGTATGTTATCACTCGAAGACAAGAAAAGTAACTGGTTAGTTAGATGACGTAAAATTTAGAGAATGAAAGATTTATCTTGCTTTAAACTTATTAAGAAAATCAAAATATCGAAATTCAAATATGTATATAATGCTCCAATGTGTACTGTTACACTCAAGAATTGAGTTGTTTTTGTCGGCATAACGGTATGTTATCATTTACCCTAAATTGTGATCCCTGAATTCATCCCTAAAAAAATCCCTATTTAGGGATGAAGCAATAGTTATCATCATTTTGATCACCAAGTAGGGATAGCGAATTTAGGAATTTTTTTCCGAAAAATATGTTCTAACTAAGTAAATTCAATGTCATTTTGTTTCAATAAGTTATCATTTACCCTAAATCGTATTAGTTTATGATCGATTATCATTTATAAGAAGATGCGGTTACCAAGTCTAACTGTAAGTCATATTTATGCTTTCGAATGATTAAACGTGTATAACCAATACTAGTGACAAGATAAATGTTTATTTTTACTTCTTTTGAATATTTGATGATAATTTATCATTCGCTCTAAACTGTGGTCATAGATTCGTTTCTACATCGGCTCTTAATTAAGACACAATTAAACGATTATGACCAATTCTGGTGACCAGAACTTTGAAGAGTCGATTTCTCTTATCACGTGGTTAAAGAGTGAATTCTGGTTATCAGCATGTAAGACGAATAATTGATTTCTTGAGATTCTGGTGACCGAAATTCACTCTTCAACAATGTGATATGAGAAACTCTGACTCTTCAAGATCTTGGTGGCCAGAGTATAGCTACCATTTGCTACTACTGCCTATATATTATTTGGCTTTAACAGTAAAATAATTCAATATGACACAGGATGATGTTAGGTTGAAGTTTATTTAGTTTAGAGTGTATTTGAAAAAAATTTCGAAGTTGAAAAGTCGCCAAATAAAAGTCCGTATTTGGTCACCAGAATTGGTCATAATTGTTTAGTTGTCTCCATACTAGGGACTAGTGTAGGAAAGAATCTGGCGACCATTGTTTAGGACAAATGCTAATCTACCAAACATCCTATTTTATTTCTTTCACGGCCAGTTTTCTCATATACGTCTTTGTTGTTTATCTGCGTTTATTCTATCTAATATGTTATTTATAATTTATGTGTTTGATACTTGTCATTATATAAAAATGATTAGTTAGTTTTTTTACGTATAGAAATTTGCTCTCGCCTCACTATCTATTTTCCTTGTTTTCCTGTGTTATTATGTTTTTCGATCGCTGTACGCTTTTTCACGAGTTTCACGAAACAAACGGCATATGTGTTGTAAATAAAAATTGAAACAAATTTTCGGTAAGAAAAATATGTTACTTGCAATTTCTCAATCAGATAAATGCGTCCGGTAACTAGGATATATCTTGTAACGTAACAACTTCTTTTGGGATGATTGATTGAAGTGGCATAATTTTTTAAATATGTGATATCATCGTTGACACATTAAATACGTGCTTCTCAAAGACACAAACAAGAATGTTTATTATTTGCCACAAACAGTGCTCTCCAAATTCATCTCTACATCGAATCCCTATTTTGGCACAATTAATCAACTATAACCAATTCTTGTAACCGGAATTGATCCTTTACAAATGTGATAACCAGAATTCACTCTTTAACCACGTGATAAGAGAAATCGACTCTTCAAAGTTCTGGTCACCAGAATTGGTCATAATCGTTTAATTGTGTCTTAATTAAGAGCCGATGTAGAAACGAATCTATGACCACAGTTTAGAGCGAATGATAAATTATCATCAAATATTCAAAAGAAGTAAAAATAAACATTTATCTTGTCACTAGTATTGGTTATACACGTTTAATCATTCGAAAGCATAAATATGACTTACAGTTAGACTTGGTAACCGCATCTTCTTATAAATGATAATCGATCATAAACTAATACGATTTAGGGTAAATGATAACTTATTGAAACAAAATGACATTGAATTTACTTAGTTAGAACATATTTTTCGGAAAAAAGTTCCTAAATTCGCTATCCCTACTTGGTGATCAAAATGATGATAACTATTGCTTCATCCCTAAATAGGGATCTTTTTAAGGATGAATTCAGAGATCACAATTTACGGTAAATGATAGATACTCGGCATAATAAAAAATACTGCTACGTAGCTAGTCATATCAATATAATAAATGATTTGTCTCACTTTAAACACCGAAAGAAAACAAAATCAACGATACCAAT
Organism: Macrotrachela quadricornifera; assembly: GCA_022393335.1. Lineage (NCBI taxonomy): Eukaryota > Metazoa > Rotifera > Eurotatoria > Philodinida > Philodinidae > Macrotrachela > Macrotrachela quadricornifera. The sequence continues at coordinate 327,364 of JAJEKB010020795.1, read as the reverse complement.
TCATTATCGCTGTCGTTATCATCACTCGACGATGAAAGTACACCTCGTCGTTTTATAGTAAGTCTTGATTTCACTTTAATTATTGATGCATCAGAATCGGATGAAAAGCTTGTCAAACGTTGGTCATTAGTGAATTGATTTTTGTCTTTAATAGATGATTTTGAACATGTAAGTGAATTAGCACATGATAGAGTCTCAATCGGTTGCCTATAATAGAAACAAATTTCATACCACTCAATAAAAAAAGGAAAAGAAAAAGTTTTTCATACAATTTTTGTATTACTGCTTGTTGTTCATTGGGCGTCACAATTATTTGATCATTAGGATCTGGTGATTGTGATAAACATGTATTCATCATCAAATCTGAATAGGAAAATAGAAGAAAACGAAGAAACAAAAGTTATTTTTATGAGATTAATAATAAAGACTGTATCTGGTATCTATGATAAATTTTCAAGATCGTTTCTCACATAGGACAATAAAATGGAAAAAAATCTTTACAAATAATGAAAACAAAACAAGCAATCGACATGTAAACAAGATTAGATATCGTAGACTTCTATCAAGAACAAGATAAAAATAAAACAAAAATGGAAAAAAATACATCAATGTGAAAAAGTATGCGCTTGAAACTATTACCATTGAACTTTAAAATGATTTGGCCTTCCGCATATAAAATATTTTCATTATTGATATTTGAATAAAATGACTCATTCGAATTATGTATTTGTTGATATTGATTTCATTGATACACAAAAGTTTTAATTAATTATTGATGGTTCGTATAAATATGGATATATCCTAATACGCTGTTGAGATATTCTTTTATATGGATAATTATACCTATTTATTAAACAATAATGTTGTGGATGCAAAGAACATTGAGAACTATCAATACAAATATTTGAATAGGACTATTCGTTGTAATTTTGTTTTGAGAATAAGTATGAGTGTCGATCTCACTATTATATATCTGCATTCTCTTATTTTCGATCAATCACGTTCATCGCTGCTACTACTCGTGATAATGGCATTCTTGTTCATATTTTATGACGGCATATTTTTACATTGTATATCATTTCTGATAATATCATTGCTGATCTGATCTAGTTATCTGTGTGTTCAATGATGCTATTCAACAAATTAATATAAATGCAGAATATCGATAGATGGTTTTTATGTTAGATTATTTCGAAACTTTCAAATTGATGTGTTAAATTTGAATGTCTTGATCATAACAATAATAATATTCTAAGTGTTGTATTTAATTGTGTTGCTCATGTGCAGTCATAAGACAAATAGGGTATGGGTGTGGTGGTGATAACGACAAAATTTACATCCATCCGCACTAGCATTCGTACACAAATTGACGTCTTTGCTTGTCAGTACATTTGTTAGATTCCACTTTGTCATGGTCTTCATTTTTATGCTTCCTTATAATTTCTATTGGTTTCTTCCAACTGGTAACACATCTTAATAAATACAGTCCCACACAAGATATGTACAAATACCACTTTCTTTTGTTCGAACTTCTACCGTTTATATCAATGGAATTGGCTATGGATATTCTTTGTGTCTGAAGATTTAAATTTTGATTATCGTTTGCATCAGCGCGAAAAAAAAAGGAAATAATATTAAGGTCTATTCACACTCGAACACTGCCTTCAACATGTGATAAATGTTTTGGTTTGAATGATGGGTTAAAATACTGCTCGTAAACTGCTACAAAGATTTAATTGGAATTTTCCAACCAATTTTCTTCTTCCGCGTAACACTACATTTTGTAATCTTACGTTCTTGCGTACTTGTTTTCATCTCACCTATTTATGATGAATCGCACATGGTAAAGCAACAGTATATTCTTACTATCGAACAAAGTTATGAAAGAGAAGGAGAGAAAGAACAAAAAAAAACTATTCAGTCATACTCCTCAGAGTACAATGTAAAGATTACCTGTTCGTCTATAGCGTCGGTAAAATGATTCATTTCTTAAAGAATATACTTCTTTTCTTCAATCGAATCCATCGTAACAGCAAAACTAATGTCCATTTCAAAATATAATGCGTCTCATTGTTTTTTGGACAACTCAAGAACGCAATTAGCCAGAGACGTGCGGTTTTCATTAATCGAAAGAAGAGATAGAAGCCTTCTTTTTATTCAATAGTGTATCAGATAAAATAATTTTAAAATCAATCTTTCTGTAAAACATTAAAAATATAGCCTGTCACTCAGATGAAATTATGATACAAAGTAAGATAATTCACTTAAAAATTAAAAGAAATCCATAATTTTCTTGTGAATAAATAGACGATTTTGTTTACTCAATGTTAAGATAATCATTCGAACTATATCCTGAAGTATAGATTTAAAGTCTTTCTATCTACATCACATGTCAAAAGGAAATTTTTGAAATGCCGAATAACTGGTTCTAAAATGATTTTGTCTGATATAACATTGGAAAAAAAGACAGTCCCTGTCTTCTCTTTCGATTGGTAAAAATCGCACATGTCTAGCTGATTATGTTCTTGAGTTATTCAAAAAATAGTGGGATGCATTATATTTTGAAACGAATATTAGATCTTATTTTTTATATATTATCAAAAAATGCATTTTATGTTCTTTGCCACCTTTTTTTTGACATATTCAATATTTCTTTTTTATTTACTTTTTTTTTATTATTTAAGATGATTGTTTTTAACTACTGAATAATTTATTGTCAATATTTGTAACGGAAAAGGAGGGAAAGGAGTCGGGTAGCCGTAAAAATTTTGCTTTTGAAGTTTCACTCACCATTTTCTTCGAAAATATGAGATCTGATAGTAAATTCAATTTTTTATTTGGCACAAGTCTGTAGGCGAATAGTATTCAAAAAAATTTGAATCTGCTGCTAACTTTACCTACATGAAAAAATGAATGAATAGAGTTAACTAAATGAAAAAGAAACTATGTTTCTATAAAGACAGATGATAAACTAAAGAAATATATATATGACTGAATGAATTATATCAAGATCATTGACATAAGAAGTGAACAGAGCAAAGCATATAGAGTGTCTATTGATAATTGACTAAAAAGAAAATAATTTATTTTAGTCGAATTGAATAAATGAGATGATAGAAATATAATGATTCAGTTAAGTGAATGTTAAAGATAAATTTGTTAACTATGAGAGAACTTGTTAAAAGGAAAACATTTTCTTCTCACTCAAAGACTTACTAAAGACATACACATGTGCACACACATCATTAAGAATATTATTCATTGTTGCACATAATTGGCTAATATTATTATGTTATGATAGGCAAGTATTGATGTATCTGATCTATGAAGTTTTATAATATCGATGTAAATTTCATAGACATTGAAGCGCCATTGTGGTTATTCTAGTCGAACATATCCAGGTTTATAAAGTCTCTCGATAATATGATGTTCGACTTTTAAATTATCCACTTTTGAATACAAGAATTATATATTAACCTAATATTAAAATATTACTAATGGACAAAAAAAATGATTTCGTGTTTCAGACACTTTTTTTGGGAACAACTAAAAATATAGTTCGATATTTCAGATTATATAAGTTTTTCTTAACAATAATACAAGTTTATAGTAAATAATTATTAGACTAACCACGCCATTGTGAACACTTGTCTATTTAAATAATCATCATATTTTTCCTCATGAAAGTTTTTAACTTAATTAGACAGATTATAAGTAACTATCAATATGTATTGGACTAAGTGTAACAAACAGACTCCATAAAAAACCGGCTAGTTCACACACACACATCAATTAGGCTTTTGCAAGTGGAATAGAGTTGATGAGTAATAAGAACATACTCAACTATCGCTATAAAACGGGTATATTAAACTTCAGGCTGATCTAGTTTAGGCAATATGTGAGTTTAAGTAAAACACTTTAAGGTAATCCTTTAGCTAGTGTTCCACCATAACGGGCGGCAATGCAATAATAATGAGGATCAGATGAAATGCGTACTAAAGGAATACTCACTTTAGACTTGACTGGCACTTAAAATGCCTCAGACTAGCCCAAACATATATTCTGAAATTATTCGACTAGTTTAGTCCTGTCAGTGTGTCGCTCTTCCAAAGACTGACTAGTCCTAACGCTTAAACTAAGTATTTAAGACTAGACTTGACTAATGTGCAAGTTCTTTTGGACTAGTCCACACAAGTGTTTCAAAATTATTCGACTGGTCCAGTCGTGCCAGTATGTCACTTTTTAAAATACTGACTAGTCTTGACGGTCACAATAACTATTTTAGACTGGACAGGACGGCTATTTCGGACGTTTGGACTAGACATGTCGCGAGTTCTCTCCTTTTTTTGCTTGTCTGGAATAACAAACAAAAATAGAGAACAAATAGAAATATGATCTTTTTAATTGCATTTTATAAAACAGGCTGAAAGATAAACGTGAACATGTATTTATCATTTTTTCTTAAATAAAATGTTCTATTTTCCATTTTATTTGAGAATGAATCGACATTTAGATCCTCATTTAGGAATAGCTTATTCGAGTCGAGTTCTGATTGTCTTACCCAACAGTTATCATTCCGAGAATGCCCTTGAAGTACAAACTATTTTCTACCAATAAATGAATAAAAAAATAATGATATTAACCAGACATACAAGCAATCAATAAAGCAAGCAAGCAAACAATTTATTTCTCCTAGACTTGTCTCTACAAGAAAGAGAACATTGTCTGATTTAAGTGTTTATGAAAAATTATAGTTTCATTTTCTCTGATGTTCATAGAAGTTTTTCACTTGAACTATGATTTATGTCCATAAAGCGAAAACTATGTTTCGAAGTCCGGCACTACCACGTTAGATCTTGCTTTCCATTTTCTAATGCAAAATACAAGAAATTTGACTAGTCGTGGTATTATCAGTTTCAACATTGTTATCAAACCACCAATTAGTCCAATTACTGTTGTAACAATATAAATGGCACTATTCCTCGATTGATAACTATAAATACATCCAGATGGTTCACATTCATTATAATAACTATCATATGTGATTGATGAGTTCCAATCTTCAATCATCAACTCATCAAGTAATTCTTTAATTGTTGAATTGACGAAAAAATGACTTGATAATGATTTATCAAGAGCTGTCACATTTACTGATGAAGATGAATATATATATAATTGCAATTCATTTATACAAGTTTGATTATAAAAACATCGAAGATCTGATTGAAGTAATGCTTCAATCACATAACATCCAATATAAATACCTGTCACATAATATAATATTATGTAGCGAGAACTATCGTATATTCTAGATTGATAAGCACATGTAGCTGAAGTAAAACAGCTACAGTTATTATACTGCAGCGAATATGGGATTAGAAATGTGGTTGACGCATCTCTTCGGAATTGGTAATTAGTTTGTCTACCAGAGAATAATGTATTGACTTGATTCATGTCTCGTATTGTGGAGAGAGATAGAAGAAAATCATAAGTCGTTGTTGAAATAAACTGAGAAATGAATTCTTTGATTTGTGTTTGAAATACTTGTGAAGGTATAACAGATGCAGTGATATATTGATTTGAATAGAATTGATTTAGTCGATTTTTGATTGTACGGTTGACTAGCTGGCAAAGTGAGTTCAAACCTTGAAATGTAAATGTTCCTGTGACTCGAAAATCATTCCATTGGATGATACTGTTTCCTATAGACCGGGAAAGATAATCAATCCAATATTGTGTAACAAAGACACTATTGCATATTTGATGAAATTTATATTCAATTTGAAGAAATGTTTTATAGTTGATTGATATTTTTGTACATGGACATGTTAATGCTTGTAGATATTTCGAATACAACTGTGAGTATTTTGTAATTGTCGGTGCTTTAACATTATCAATTTGTGTAATAGGAACTAAGGAAGTATGTAAGAGAAGGATAAATAATGATAATGTTAAGAAGAAGATGAACAATCGAGTTGATATGCGCTGATTTTGAAGTTCATGTCCATCAGTTGATGGTGGAACCGAAGAAAATATGTTAAAATTTTGAAAAAAAGTTTTTATTTTGCGACCTAGTATTTGAATTTGTTCATTTATGTTCATCACTAGAAAAGAAATAAATAAACAATTTTACTTGTTACAAGAAAACAAATTCTTTCTTTACATTTTACATAGTGTTCTAGAAATTCGGAATGAAAGAGAATTTTTTTAATTTTATTATTGATAAAATATCATCATCTAATTTTGTTCTCAATCAGAGGCGAAAACGAACTGGAGAATTGAGAAGAAAAATGCTTTTGATAGGACAAGGCTAGATGTAGAAGGATTTTTAAAATGTTTCAGCGAAGTGGAAGAAAGATACGAGTAGAGAGACAAGACAAAGATAAACTGTCTTCCTTGACATATTCGAAATTTGAAATTTTGTTAAAAAAATGTTAAGACAAGAAAAATCATGATATTTCTAAATGATGATTAAATAGTATAAGTATTTCTATATTTCAGTTTCTCTTCACAACAGTTTCAGACGTCTAATAGATTTTGATTATGGACAACTGATGGCATTCATTACGAGCTGTTATATAGCATAAATAATCGACTATTGTAGTGTTGATTTTTGATAATGTTACATAGAATGAGATTGACTCTAACGCTTTTTTCTGTGCCCAGTTTTGTGAATATTTATCAAATAGTTCTAATACAACTATTTAAAAAGTTGGACATCTTTATTATAGGCAAAATAAAAACTATTTAAAAATTCATTCAAAATTATCTGTAATATCAAAAAAAATGTTAGTTTTTCTGATTATAATGTTCGTTAGTATTGAAATAATCTAGACAAGTTTCATGTCAAATAAATTGATCGTAACATCACTCTAAAGATATGCTGAAATGTCAGATAACTAAAAAAGCAAGTTAAAGAGAATCTTGATCATTCAGTAATTTATGTTGGTTTACATAAACGTAGAAAAATAAAGATAGGATGAAACTAAACGATAATCACGCTACTATAACCTGTTCATAAAGACTTTTATGAAAAAGAAAAATATTCTAGTCCATAGTAATTATTAGATGAATGAGTCGTCAAAATCAAAACTAATTTCGAGAAAAAAAATGTATTCATATCAAAATTGAACATGTCTTAACGACTTCAAATATGTCATTATTTCTTCTTTTTCTGATTGAACTATTAAAAACAATTATTGAATTCTACTTGTCAACTCCGCATCTTTCTAAATTTTAGTTCAATCTTGATCATCCATTTTAACTTTTTCATATAGAATGCAGGTGATAATTGTCAAAAAATGAAGTTTCGTTCTGCTTCAAGCTCAACTTTGTCTAACAGATATTTGTTCATTGATCTAACTATATCTTCATAAATTTTATATTTATTTACTCAAACATTGAGTCTATATGAAGATATATATTAGAACTAAAGTATTAATATAGGACAATTGTTTTTGAAGACAAGATGAAAGAACGGATAGTAAAATCTCATCGTTTCATTTTCTGTTCACAATAATAGGTAAAACTGTAAAGTTTTTATTGAAACTTTTGTGAATGCAAAAAGGCGCATTATCTAGTATAGGTTTAAAATATTTCAAATTGTCTTTTTTTGTAATATTACATAGATCCGATCTTGAGCTTATTTTACTGTAGATTTCTTTTTATATGTTATTAAAAATAAAAGTAAAATTATGTGAATTTCAAAGCTGATATGATTGATTCATCATTTAAAATGCATCGATAATTGTCTGAAAATAAAATGATATTATAAGTATCCTAATTATCGAATTTGATATTATTCGACTATCTTTTGTCGTGATACATCAAATAAGTGAATAGGAACGACACATAAGAACTAGTCTATTTAGATGCTACAAAAAATATACACAACTTAAAGCATTTTAAAAAGATACCATTTAATATCTTTTTTGTATTTAAAAAATAAATGTTTCTTATAGTTCAGTCAAAAACTATAATTGTGAGCGATATTTGTGAAGTATATCAATCTCAATAAAAACATCACAGTTTTATGTATTAATAAAAAAAATCATGCGATAGAGTTTAATAAATGATAAACTTGAAAGATTTTGTTTCTCTTCTAAGCTTCTGAAATACTTTGTAGAACTGTTGTAACAATCATTTTGAAATGAAAAACAGTTGCATCACTGGTGGTTTGATTCGATTCTTTAAGAATATGCATGTGATCAATGATATTTTTTCTACAGATAAGTAATACCGTTATTTGACGGCTATTAACAATGATATTATGTTAAATTGTAATTCATCAAAAATGAATTTCATCTATATGAACAAGCTTTAGAATTGTGAAAATGATTTAATTCAAATCCTTGAATTTTCCGAAAAATTTATAAACTATAGGCACATCGAAATGTTTTTCTAGGAAAAATAGAGATTACATTAGCTATCATATATAGTAATTAACATCAAGGTTACCAATTTTTCTAATTCGTTATTTAATCAAAATATCGTCATAGGATTCGCACTCTTCATTATTATCATATCTCAACTATTTTTATTTAGTTTTGAAAGAACATTTTTTTAATTTGCTCATTCATCAAATTTTAGATACTTTTATGTTTCTTTTCATATCAAGCTCAAATCGCGCGAAAGTCGACGAATTTATTGCGATTAATTGTCTGAATAGAGTCAATTTTGAAAATGTGGACTGATCGGTATAAACTAATTGTATTTTTACCTAAATTTAACATACCACTAGTTCATTGGTTGTGTCATTTGAAATTATAACTTCCAATCCCTCAAAGGAAATCATTCATATGCAGAATTTTCATTAATATGGAGTTAATACAAATTTTCTTTTGTTAACTTCTGCTTTTATTCTTTTCTCTTTATTATTTTATGCTAGTATCTGTATAGAAGACCGAGCTGTAACTTCTCTTATATTTACGTAGAATATTAACTACAGTATGAAACAGAGCATAAAACAGGCCACCTGGCCTGTGGGCTTTTTTTATCGTACGGAAGTTTTTTCCATAAATTGAACATATTTCGAGCAATCAGATAAAGTGAAATTCATTTTCAAGAATGATATTGAAATTTGATGAATTAAATAAATACTTAATAGCAACCAAATCCAGTTACCATTCTAAAGAAGTCATGATAAATATTCTCATATTTATTATTATTTGCTTGTTGTCTTTCGTCAGTCCCAATTAAATTAGAAGAGGTTGGACAGCTGTTTTCTGCTGGAGTTAAAGACTTACGTTCCATCGTTAGTCTCTTTGGTATAATGCTGTAGGGAACATTTTTCTCTGGCGGACTAATTCGAAATGTACTTAAGCAAAAACCAGATTGTTTCTCAATCCCATATAAAAAGATTAGATGAATAATCAGGTGAAAATTAATTAAAAGTCGATTAAAACTATATTCGCTTACTACATTTTTATCGGAAGGAACCGATTATAATCAATGCAGACCGAAGAAAATCGATAAAGATTGTTTCACTAATCATGAGAAAATCGATTCAAACCTATATTTTTAACATAGTTTTAAATCAATTATAATAGGAAGTAACGAGAATAATCGATGAAAATTCGATTTTTCTCAATTATAATCTGATCTTACTCGATAAAAAATCGAGTAAAAGTGTCTGATTTTAACCCACTTTTAATCAATTTTCAACAGATCATTAGTTTAGTCTTTTTACATGGAATATTTTTGTCCTTTTATTTCTTGATTGTTTTATGTAGCACTACTGTTTAACTCATAAATGTTGAGCCCACAACACGATCTTCCATCGAAACCATCTCTATAATCTGAAAACTCATTAGAATGAACACTGTAAACATTCGCCAGGCAGTTTTTGCTCGAAATCAATCGCTTTTTAGTCAACATTTCGTTGAATGAATTCCTAATGTTTTTTGAGACTATCACTAACTACAAAACCTACTTAAGGTGAACTTTTTTTGTTCTATTCCTATTCTTGCAAACTTTTATACGCCAAAAAACGAAACATTTTAGCAGAGTGAACATTTCAAAATATTCACTTGAATGTTGGAATAAGAGTTTTCCTATACTCCTCTGCACTCATTCCCGTGACTTGTATAACGTTTATGATAATTAACAATTAGTTCTACTATATTATTATCATGATAATACTATGAAAAAAACGATAAGCAGGCCAGGCTGAGAAGAATGTGAACCTGGGATGAGCAGGTCAGGCATACAGAAAGTAGGCTTTTTTTTATGCTATGATCTGTATCAAATCACACACTTCAGGTTTCTTTTAAAAAGATTTTGCAGTTTCGCACATTGTTTCTAAAAAATCGACCATTAACAAAAAGGGATTGCTTTAAAGGTTTAATGAGACACCGGTTACTTTATGAAAATATTATTATATACCATTCAATACAAACCTATTTTCTATATCCAACGATAAAAAACGCAGATCTCTAGTTCGTTTCTAACAGGAGCTCTTTCAAATACTAACTCTTCTTAATTCAAAAGAACAATATATATGCTTATGTCTTGAAATAACTCATTTTTCAACAGATATATTAGTGTCTAAAATGAAGTTTGTCGCTCCACGACAATATAGCGAAATATGCAGCGCATTTTTCTCTATAGTTATTAGATTAAAGAATAAAAGACATATAATAATAAAAAGAGACGACAAAAGTGAAAAAAATTTAAATGGCCACTATAGCAAATATGTTTTCCTGTAAACTAATTAGCTTATGTATAAAGCATAAATAGATCATTTTCAATTTCCTCTTACCGTTCTGTGGTCCCAGTGGCTCCCTTCTCCTTCTAATAATCATAACTAGTCGTGGTATTATCAGTTTTAACACTGTTATCAAACCACCAATCAATCCAATTACTGTTGTAACAATATAAATAGCACTATTCCTCGATTCATAACTGTATATACATTCAGACGGTTGACATTCATTATAATAACTATCATATGTGATTGATGAGTTCCAATCTTCAACCATCAACTCATCAAGTAATTCTTTAATTGTTGAATTGACGAAAAAATGACTTGATAATGATTTATCAAGAGCTGTCACATTTACTG